>VDFB02018085.1:0-80288 GCA_007258455.2 Sequoia sempervirens
AGTGCTAAAGATTCACTACCTTGCTTTGCTCCCTAAGAGTTTGTCATATTAATAAGATCATCAGGAGCCTAGATTTGTCCATGGTCATCACCTTCATGTAACAAAGAGCCAAATTCCCTACTCACTATCGAAACTCCTAAGAATTTTAACGAAGCCCTAATTAGACTATGTGAATTGAAAAGCAAGAAAACAAACACAATATTTTTTTTAAATAAGATCTTTGACAAGCGTAAGTGTTTGTTTTCAAGTCTTTGTCATGCGTCCTACAATCAAACCATTAGTGTGTTTCAAATTCTCTGACTGGCATCCTGCAGAAACTGTTATGCTGTGAAAAAAAATTTAGAAGAACCAAAAGAACAAACGTTGGAATTAAAAATCTAATTTAATCTAGTCAAAATTAAATCTAAGAAGAATTAGTTAACAAAACTAAAATTAAACTAAATTAATCTAATACTAAACTAAAAATTTAAAACAAAACTGATCTAAATTAATAAAATTAAAAAATCTAATCTAAATTAAAAAAATCTAATCTAAATTAATAATTCTAATTTAAATTAATAAAGTTAAAAAATCTAAAGTAAAAAAATCTAATTTAAATTAACAAAGTTAAAGAATCTACTTTAAATTAAAAAAATCTAATTTGAATTTTAGAAACTAAAAAAAGTATCTAATTTAAAAATCTAAATTAAAAACTAAACCAAACTAACTAAAAACTAAACTAAATTAAGATTAAAACCAAATTAAAACAAAAACTAGACTAAAATTAAGATTAAAAACCAAACCTAAAAATTAAAAAAACTAAAACCAAATTAAAAGCCAAAAATTAAAAACTAAATTAAAAAAACATGCTAAAAATTTTCAACTTGATTTCCAAAACCTTCGTCCTCAATAAATGTATGACAAAGAAATGTGAAACCCCAAGTTTTGAAGCAAAATAAAACCTTAAAAATTGTTTTTGATCCAGCAAAGTAGAAGATGAAAAATATTTTAAACCTTTAGGCCAGTGAAAATGACGCTACGACGGCTTTGTAATACCATTTTCTTCTCGTGAGCTGAAAAAAATCAAAAAAATGAAAGCTACCCAGATCAGATTTCGACCCTGTCTACAAAACCTAGAAATCATTTTTCCTACAACTGAGTGGAAGCTAGATTTATGAAGCAAAACTAAAAACTAAATTAAAAACTAAATTAAAAACTAAACTAAATTAAAAATTAAAAACACAGTGGGCGCCAAAATGTATAACTGAAAATATGTTATACTTCTGTGAATCCTTACATGCAAGGATAGTCAATAATGAGTCCTTCCAAATCAATTCACAGCTCTCTATCCTAGAAGAGCAGGGATTGATATTGTGGCCCTCAGATTAACCCAATTACCCCTGCAAATACAGTCTCGAAATGAGAGATTCAAAGAGGAGAAGCAAGAATGCCAATCTCCATGAATCCTGTTCTTGCAATGCAATAATGGAAATTAATCTAAATGACTGTAAAATGCAATAAACAAAACTAATTTATTGAAATGAAAATTGATCTACATGCAATACCATAAATGAATTACTTTGCAAATTAATCTACTATAAAGAATAAGCTAAAATGTAATATTAAACTATATGCTCTAAAACTAAGATGCTTATAAAATCAAACTAATGTATAATATCAAATGATAAAATTCAAGAAAATTTGTAGCATAAGTCTGATGTAAAAATTAGTGATTCTCTTTTTTTTTTTTGAAATGAGAATGAGAGGGCTCATTTTATAGGCAACGGGGGCCAAATTCAGAAGCAATGTGGCGATAAATAGAAAAATAAAACAAATCTTGATTGGAACTTTTTTAGTTTATTTCCCTTTTAACTGATTTGTTTCCCTTTTTCATCACAAGATATTCTTGAGAGGATATTTCATTTATTTTATTTTATTTTAAGATGATAATATCTATTTTAATAAAATAAAATAAGATTATGTAATTTAGAAATGAATATTAATAAAATAAAATAAAATTATTTAATTAAAAATAGATTTAATTAAATAGCATCATTTTATTTAAGTAATATTAACTTCAATTAAATAACATCATTTTATTTATTAAAAGGGATTTATTTCTTTTGATTAAATAACATTAATGAAGCATTCAAACCTTAGGAAAAAGTGAAACATTTGAAATATTCATGAATTGATTAAGAAATTTGATTTGAAAATGCGACAATCATTGATTCAGAAAGTTGATGTTGACAAATTAAATAAATGGGGCCCAAAGTCTAGGTGACCATTTTAGGTTGCATACAGTGGGAGCCATTCACCATTTGGGGTGAATCAATCCCATCTAGTTGGGACCCATTCGCCCTTGATGACGAATGAGTTCCATTTTAGCCATTTTTGGGGTTTAAGCAGGAAAAGTTAGGTTTTAAGTTTAATTTTTCTCCATGTCAGCCTTACGGATCAAATTAATAGTAAAATTAGGTGGATTTCCTATAAGCACAAGATTTTAAACTCTAATTCATAAGCATCTTAATTCATTCATCATTTATCTTCTCTCTCAAGTCAAGCAAACGAGGGTTTTCACATTCCAAGTCATCAAGATAGCTTTCAAGGACATTCAAGGGAAGATTCTTCATCTTTTGTTGTAGAAATTCAAGCTCAATGATCATGGCAAGGTATTAACTCCATTACTTCATGCTTCATTGTCTCATTTCTTCATTTTTGTTTAATTACCTAAAGGGGGTTTGATTGAGTCAAACCCCTAATGAGCTTAGGATATGCTAATAATTTGAGTAACATAATGTATTTTTAATATCTCTATTTTTATTACTAGTGGATGTTTTAACTCTTTTATTAAAGGTTCTTTATCTAAGATTGGGCAGTATCTTGTAGCAATATATTTCTACATTCCTACAGCCTAATGTCTCTATGTGTTTTATTAATTACTCTGTTTGACTTCCCAAAAGACTGATATAATGCATGTGGTTTTTGAATAATGGGATATATTTAATATGTGGTTAATGGATGTATCGTGTTGTTCGCCACGCATGTTTTCTTTTGCTTTTGTTGCCGTATGCATCGCAAGTTGTTGAAGGGAGCATGAACGAGTCAAGCGTAGCAGACTTTGGCCTTGCAGTAAAATCAATTTGGAACACGGTGTCGAGGAGGTTGTTCCAATGACGACTCCCTGACTGGGTCATTGGGAAGAAACCTAGATGATCATTTAATCTGGAAAGAGTGGAATTCTAAATCTTCTCCTTGGATCGGGTTGAATAGATATGCTTTCATTTATGAGAAGTTTGCTCCTCGGTTTCAGGATACATTTATGTCCATGAAATTCTCTATTAGAGTTAGGTAGTTAGTTATTTTTTTGGTTTAAATAAGTGCTCCTCCTGCACGAGTGAGCAAGCATAGTATGTAAAAGTTAGTATGATAGTAAGAAGAAAAATATGTAAGAGTTAGTATAATTAAGAAGAGATGGTTTTCCTATGTTAGTTTTCATATGAGAAGAAAAATGTATATCATTCTGAGTTTATGAATAAAATTCGATGAAGTTTTGAGTTCAATTCTTTCATAATTAGTTGATTCTTGCAAAGGAGCGCCACATAGTAAGTATATGTAGTTAGTTAGTTAGTTGTTTATTTTCTGTTGATCATAAGTTAGATTTCATTCTTGAAGTTTTTGTGCAAACTTAGTCTTATATTGTTCCTACAGCATCGGGAATCCATCCCTGTGTTTGTTCCCGCAACATAAGGTTGGCTCATAGTTTGCTTCCTAGTTATAGTTGTTATGGCTTTTGTTTTGATTAAGTTTAGAAAGATTCACATTATATTCCTAGAGCATAAATAGCATTCCATTCACGCAATTATTTCTGGTAAATCGTGACTGAAACTAGTTCTTTGTGCACATACAGTGCTGCTCCATTTCAAGTATACGTTCCTTGGTTTGACAAAGTAAATGAATGACTATAAGAAGATGTTAGTCACCTGCTAGAATGTCCAATTTGAAGGTTAGGATTTGTCGTGACTTTTATATCCTTATGTGGTTGTGACCATTTTTGGCACCGTTGTTGGGGATTGTGTCAAGCTAATAACCTATCATAAGTCATTGTTAGCAGTAGTTTAGTATGTTATTCAATCATTTTCAAAATTCCTTCAATTCACCATTCATTCTATTGCATGCATAGAAGAAAAGACACTCTAGGAAAATTTATCCCTGACCTTGCATTCATTGATAACAATCCTAAACCAGCTTATAATCCATTTGAGGAAGAAGGAGACCAAGATATCAATCCATTTGCTGAAAACCTATTTGTTGAATTGCCATTTGACCCAGTTGACGAAGAACCTGAAGAAAATCAATTTGCTTTGATACTCCATCAAGAAGATATGGCACAAAATCCACCTAATCAACCTCCTGCTTTTGAGTTTCTCATTATTGCCCAACAAAATAATGATAACCTTAAAAATATTCCTTCTTCATTGCTTCCCAAATTCTATGGACTAGTTACAGAGGACCCAGACACTTTCTTGTTTGAGTTTGACATCCTTTGTCATAGCTATGATTACACTTCAGATGCTCATAGGCTAAAGTTATTTCCTACTACTTTGAAAGAACGACTCTTAGATGGTTCATGAATTTGGGAAGGGGTGTTCTTGATAGTTAGGTAGCCATGCAAATAAAATTTCTTGAGAAATACAAGGAATATTGTAAGAGTGGTAGTAAGGGAGATGATATATTTGGAATTCAATAAAAGGAGGATGAAAGTATGGAAAACTATATCTCAAGATTCTTGTTTTCCCTAAAAAAGAATGTAGACCATACTCTCAATGAAGAATCTCAAAAACTACTCTTCTTAAGAGGAATCAGTGATACCTGTATAGATGCCCTAGACCTGATGGGAGGAGGAGATATAACCCAACTTCCTTGGGATGATATCAAGAAAATATGTCTCAACTACTATCAAAAAAATACTAAGAAGGGTAGAGGTCATCAAGCCATAGTGGGAAAGTCTTCTACTAATGGAGTTTCATGAATGGAGATCACAAATTTTCTATATGAATTCAAGCAGGATATCATAAACAATATGGCTACATAGTTGGATACTATGCAAGCTAGGAAGAAACATGAGGAAGTTGAAGCAATCTTGAATGAGTTCTGTCCACATTGTAGACAGAAGAAACGTGACTACGGATGTAAGATGGTGGCTAACCTGAGGCTAAGTAGTTACCTATTGACTTTAAGATGATAGAAGGTGATGATGACCAAATATTCTTCATTGCACAAAGGTGACCATGGGCTCAAAGACAAGGTATGCCTCAAGACCCTTTGACTTTTGGTAATCCTTATTCTAATTACAATAACCAATGGCAACCTACATATGGCCCAATACCACCTTGGAATACTTCTTAACCTCACTTGCCTAACTATCAAAGTACTTAATGGAAATCTCCTCAAGGAGGTTGGCAACAACCACAAGGACAATGGACTCCACCCCTAGGTAACTGGCAGTAGAATCCTTAATGGAGAAGTCCATAGCAATGGTAGAACCAATTTCCTGGCTCCCTACAGCATCAACAAGCACAACCTTCGACTCTCATGCCACCTCTTGCGGCACCTGCAACAAATACTAGCCCTCCAAAAAAAACCCCTATGCCTACTCAGCCATTGTCAAACCCTAATAATAACAAGTAGTAGCAACAACAACCTATGTATTTTGCAGAAGTCAATCAGTATCCAGTTTATGCCTTCAATATTGATGATATCCATCTCAGATCTGGAACCACACTTCTTGCTCCACAGCCACCTATAATTACAGAGATTCTAGATTCAATATCTGAACAACCTACTAACCATGTAGAACATATACCTGTATCAGATACTGTCTCTAAGGAACTTCTCCTACAGCATCAGGACAAACCGCATTTTCCTTAGAGATTGCAAATTACTACATCAAAGTCTATGGAAGAGCCTATCTTTGATATTTTGGATTAGCTGAAGAATGTACACATCCAAATTTCCCTTTTTCAAGCCATTAAAGATGTCCCAATTTATGAAAAATTCATTAACGAGGCCTGTTTAAAGAAACTAGGAAGAAAGAAAAAAGAACCCCAAACTATCCATGTTATAGGACAATTAGTAGATATTATGTTGGGGAAGATAATCATTCCAAAATATACTAACCATAGGATTCATGTGGTACAAATCAATATTAATGGCCAAATAGTAAAGAATGTTTTGATAGACCTTGGTGCATCCATCAATGTAATGACCAAGTATACAATGGAGTGCTTGAAAATCCCAACAATTCGGTCTACACCTACTGTCCTGCAGCTTGCTGATAGTTCCACAGTAAAACCTGATGGAGTGGTAGAAGATATCATTGTCACCCTTAAGTCTTGGTAATATCCAACAGACTTCACCATATTGTCCACTAAGGAAACTTTGGGAGGTTATCCTATTATCCTAGGTAGACCATGGTTAGCTACAACTGATGCTTTTATAGGATGTCGTTTAGGAGATATGACAAATTTTGATAGTCAGTCATGAAATAAATTGGCTTTATATCATTCTGCCCAACCTCATCCAGACTTGTCTCAACCAATTTGGCCAGATTTAGGAGAAGAAACTGAAGAAGTTAATTCATTGGCTCACCTAATGATGCTGCAAACTAATCCATTTTCACAACTCCAAAGTGAGGATGGCATGCTTTTACACATTTTGCAGTCCAACCCTAGTCTGAGTAGCCCATCTGCTGTTGATAGTTGTCCTCAACAGTGTTTCCTACAACAACTAAATTTGAGAGTCTGTCACCTGAATCTCCTGCAGTTTATCCTAACTTACTTCCACATGAAATACAAACACCACCTTTCTCAATAGCGTCCATGAATGATCTTACCAAGCAAGTAGAAGTGTCTCCAGGCCGCTATCTAAATGCTAATAATAACCTGCCTCAATCTCAACAAGCTGCCCTAGTCACAATGTCGGAAGATCAACACAGAGCTTTTGCATGGGATTATGGGGATATGAAGGGAATAAATCCTTAGCTTTGTACTCAGAGGATCTACATTAAGGAAGACTTTTTACCTATTAGACAGCTTCAAAGGAGGATAAACCCAACACTCAGGGAAATAGTTAAAACAAAGCTCCAAAAATTACTTGATGCTGGTTTTATCTACCCTATTTCAAATAGCCAGTGGGTATCTCCATTGGTGATTGTCCTTAAAAAAGGTGGAAAATGGAGAGTTTGTGTAGACTACAGGGAACTGAACACAGTAACTAAAAAGGATCACTTTCCACTGCCATTTGTTGACTAATTATTGGACTCATTGTCTGGGAAAATGTATTTCTCCTTATTAGATGGATATAGTGGCTATAATCAAATTAGAATTGCCCCTGAGAATTAAGACAAAACAACTTTTACTAGTCCATGGGGTACTTTTTCCTACTCTATTTTACCTTTTGGACTGTGTAATGCACCTGCAACATTTCAAAGTGCAGTGATAAGTATTTTTGCTGACATTTCTCATGATTCTATGGAAATCTATATGGATGAATTCACTACTTATGGAGTTATTTATGAAGAAACATTATCCAATTCAGAAAAAGTGTTGAAAAGATGTCAGGAACAAAATTTGTCTTTGAATAGTGAGAAATACTTCATGATGATGCAAGAGGGAATTGTTTTAGGCCATCATGTCTCTCAGGTAGGAATTCAAGTTGATCCTACAAAAATAGAAGTTATTCTAACTTTTCCAACACCTATAAAACAAAAGGATATTATAAGTTTCCTAGGACATACTGGATACTATAGAAGATTTATCAAAGATTTCAGTGAAATAGCTAGTCCATTATATGCCTTATTGACCAAGGATTCTTAATTTAACTGGATTGAGGCCTATGACAAATCTTTCCTACAGCTTAAGAACCTACTTACTTAGGCACTTGTTCTTCAAGGACCGAAGTGGAGTCTACCCTTTCATATACACACAGATGCTTATGATCATGTCATAGGGGCAGTTTTAGGATAGAAAGAGAATTCCATTGAGCATGCCATATTTATTAGCAAAAACCTTCAAGGACCTCAATTAAACTATACTGTCACAAAGAAAGAATTGCTAGCATTTGTGTATGCCCTGAACAAGTTTAGACATTATGTCACTGGTTACCAAATATTTGTTCATACAGATCATGCAACAATAAGGTACCTAATGAATAAGCCTACCATATCTGGCAGATTAGCAAGATGGCTCCTATTGTTACAGGAATTTGATATCATAGTTATTGATAAGCCAGGCTAAGCTAATGTGGTAGCTAATTTCTTCTCAAGACTTCGAACACCTACACCTGACACTCCTGAGGTAATTGATGATAGCTTCCCTGATGAACATCTATTTTTTTATTACTGCTCAAACTCCATGATATGCAGATATTGCAAATTATTTAACAACCAACAAAATTCTAGGACACTTCTCACCAAAGGAAAGATAATTGATGGTTGAGAAAAGTTTTAACTTTTCATGGATTGCAGACTATTTATTTTATATAGAACCTGACCAAGTAATGAGAAGATGTGTGAGGGAAGATGATACCTATGACATTTTGCATGCCTGTCATGATGAGCCATGTGGAGGGAACTTTGCAGCCAACAGAACATCTATGAAAGTGCTTAATATAGGATATTACTGGCCCACACTACACAAAGACGCTACAGCCTACACCAGGAAATATGACAGATGTCAATGTATGGGGAGACCAACAAGGTTTGATGAAATGCTCCTACATCCACAAGTGGTAGTTAGTCTGTTTGACAAATGGGGCATGGATTTTGTTGGGCCTATTGATCCCCCATCCAATGGGAAATCACACATTTTGGTGTGTAGTGATTATGTAACCAATTGGGTGGAAGTGAAAGCAATGACACATGTCTGTGACAATAAAGTTGTTGAGTTCCTGTATGAATATATTTTTACTTGGTTTGGAGTCCCAAGGGAACTTGTTATTGATCAAGGAGCTCAATTTACATCCAATTTAATCACTACATTCATGAATGATTATAAGATCAAGCATAGAAAGTCTAGCCCCTATCACCCCCAAGCTAATGGTCAAGCAGAAGTTACCAATAGAGAAATTGAGGCAATCCTTACAAAGATAGTCCAATTACACAAGAAGGATTGGAGCAGTCACCTTCCTGAATCAGTCTGGGCCTATAGGACAACATGGAAAACAGCTATAGGGTTTATTCCTTTTGAGTTACTCTATTGTAAGACTGACATGTTGCTAATTGACTTTGAGCATAAGACCTTACAAACTACTCTTGAGCTTAACATTAATATTTTTGAGGCTCAAAAGGAACGCCTCCTGCAGTTGAATGCATTGGATGAGCTAAGGAGAGTTGCTCTGCAACATACAAAAACTATCCAATAGAAAAGAAAGAAATGGCATGATAATCATATTCAAACTAAGCAATTCTCTGTCGGTGACTAGGCATTGCTCTATGACTCCAAACACAAAGAAAATCAAGGTAAACTAACCAGACGATGGCTTGATCCTTATGAAATAGAAAATGTATTTGATAATGGCTTAGTGCAGTTAGCCACAATTGATCCAATTAAATTCAAGCTACTAGTTAATGGACATAGTCTTTTGTTGTATCATAAGCCAGCATCCAAAGATGAATTTATGCAACAATTTGTCTCAAATACGACCACTGATCTTCCTACAGTGAAAGACTTCGATCTTTCTCTTGTAGCATCTCTTTAAATTCCATGTTGCATGCCCATAATAAAGGATTCCTTTTAAAGGAAACCACATTCTCCATTTTCCTTCCATCACCACTATTCATTCTCTTTTCTTCCACGCCATCCATCCATACTGCCCTCATTCATGGTTTTGATTCCATCCATCATTTCATGGTGCACTGTGATTTTTCCTAGCACAAACGAGCATTAATTAAAAGGTACGCAATATCTTTTGTTAGTCACATTATTTATTTATTTCATTTATTCAACATCTGCTATGTATATATCAGTCTTTATCGCCCATTCTTCACCTGTCCTTTCACACATGTGTGGACACATGTCAACTTTTTAGTAGGGGGCGAGATAATCCATTTCAAACCTTTTCTTATGTCGTTGTCACAACTAATAAGATATTTTTTATTTTTCTTGTACTTTCCAAATATAGCTCAATTTTTTATCTAAACAACATTAACTGCTTGATATGAGTAGTTCCTAATAATTAATACATGCAATTATCTTTTGAGTCATTCTTGGAAAAGAAGAGAAAGTGACAGCAAGACAGAAAGAAGCAAAAAGAAGCAGAGTAGAAAAATCTTCTTTTGAATTTTTAGAAAAGGTTTGAGTTTTTGGAATCTTAGCTGAGGTAATTTGTGAATATGGGTGGTCAATTGGTAAGACATGAGCCTGTAGCTCATGAGCTCTTAACACAAAATCCTCAAACAGTGCAAGCATTCAGTAATTGTGGTTGGCTAAACTATTTTCTGAGGTTAGATTCTTTCAATGAGGAAGCTATTGGTGAATTTTTAGGAACTCTTTCAGAAGGGGAAGCTTCAGTATGGGGTCTAATGGTGGCTATAACAGAAGAACAAATTGTTGAAGTAACTGGGCTTCCTACAATAGGAGAAATTTTTTCTTCAAATGTTGTTTCCACTAGGGCAAGTTTATTGTACCAATAGATGGACCCTTGGAGGTCTCTAAACAAGTCCATGCAAATGAGTGTCACTACCTTTCCCATATTCAGAATATACTTCATTTATAATTAGGTATTTAACCTGTGAAGGATGCTTCTCCTATTTACATTCTTACCATTTTAAGTTATTGAGCCATATGACGCATGGGTTAGTTGTTAATGTCCCAATTTTTTTGTTAAATCTTTTAAAACAAAGTGCCCATGAAATCCAGAGGGGAAGGGACAACTCTATTTCCCATCATGCCCTCCTTAAACTATTGATTGAGCGTTCCCTGAGGGATGTATCACTCCTTTCTTGGCAAGAAATTTTTTCCCAAAAGGGCTTGCAACTTCCAGAGCCTCCTAGAGCAATCCCTACAACATATATTATTGTGGCCTCCACACCAGAACCCTCTACCAGAGTTCAAACTAGGTCTGTTAGTAGAAGAGAAAAAGGAAAAATGAAGGTAGGAGAGTTATTTAGGGCAGAACAAGCCCCAGAGTTTGACCCTCATGTTCAAAGACAACAATGTCCCTCTCCTGCAGCACCTCCTCCTGTAGTAGTTCCTTTTGTAGTAACACCTATTGCCACTGTAGTTTCACTATCATCTTCTTATGTTGAGTCTGAACCCTCTAGGAAAGTCAGGAAGAGGAAAGCCACGAGAGTGCCTCTTGCAGCTTCCATGTTGCCAAAAAGAGTTTCAGCAAGGAAACAATGTAGAGTCACCTCAATGTCTGCTCAACCTAAAGTTATAATAATTTCAGAGGAGTCTGAAGAGTACAACCCTGATGATTCTTAGAATGTACCTAAGAATGTTTCACATAGCCCACATGTTGTTCCTAAGGAAATGCAAAATGAGCCAATGGAAGTTGATGAAGCACAACATGATATTAATGAAAGGGTAATGCCAAGTATTGATGACTTAGCTGAGGCAGCTAGGCAAATTTTAGAGGAAGTACAATCTCCTCCTGCATAGCAATAGGAATTCATCCTGTAGAAAGAGGAAGAACAACCTAAACAATTGGAAGTGTCCAATGAAGCTTCATCAGCCCCTACAACTTTTCAAGCCATGGTTGTCTATAAAAAGACATTTTTGATTGAATTTTTAGAATACTTTAGGACCACATGGAGACTGGTCATATTTCAAACCTTTAGTTTCTACCACTTAGCCAAGACTGAAACTCAACAAAGTCTTTGGGAGGAAGAGAAGAAGAAACTGAAAAGTGAAATTGAAAGGGAGAAACAGGAAATCCAAGAAATGAAAGAGAAAATGAATGAAATGATGAAAATAACTGGTAAGATTGTGGAGTGTAGACTAACACCTAGACTCTATGCCATGTGCCTAAAGGAATAATTTCTTTGGTTTCAATTAATGAGAATTTTGAGGAATTTAGATCCTATTATTCATATAGCCAAAGAATTTTATGATGCATACCAAGTGGCTCCTAGTTGGCTAAATAATTCTTTATGTGAATTTTATTTGCATGGATTGATAATTCCCTCTAAAACATAGTAGAATCCACTTCTTTATATTGGTGATATTCATTTGAGGTCACTTATGTCATGGGTAGCCAATGAAACCAATTATGGCAGACAATTGGAAGCCTATGAAGAAGCTGAAAGGGATGAGCCTATACCACTATGATCAGAAAGCACAGATCCCTACACAATGTTGAAAACTTGGCTCACTGTTGCATATGGGTTCAACAATCAAGCAGAAAGAGAAAATATTTGATATCAGAAAGAAAGTGTATGAGGAATTCAAAATCCAAACCTATCTGTTTTGGAAGCTTTCCTCTTCTAGAATTGAAAAGAGATGGGAGAAATTGACTATTGGACTAAGGAAATCTAAGCCACATAGCCCCCTGAATTTTGAAGTAGCCCTTGGAAGGATAGAAAAGTACATACAGCTTGGTCTTCATAAGAGATTTGAGTTATGGTTTCCAATAACATTTTGACCTCTAGTTTTAATGTGGCCACTTTATCCCTATCGAGCTACAAATGTTAATAAGGATACAGAAACCCGCAGATATGAAGGATGGCAACATTTCAGAGGTTTCTATTATAAATTTGGGACTGTGCCAAAAAGGCATTATGCTCCTATGGATTTTAGGGAAACAACTAGGAAAATTAATGCTGGTGGACCATCATTAGGTTAAGTAGGGGCAGATGATGAGCTCAGGATATGCTCATAATTTGAGTAACATGATGTATTTTAAATCTCTACTTTTATTGCTAGTGGATGTTTTAAATCTTTTATTAAAGGTTCTTTATCTAAAAATGGGTAGTATCCTGTAGGAATATATTCCTACATTCCTATACCCTAACGTCTCTATGTGCTTTATTAATTACCATGTTTGAATTCCCAAAAGACTGATATAATGCATGT
Organism: Sequoia sempervirens; assembly: GCA_007258455.2. Lineage (NCBI taxonomy): Eukaryota > Viridiplantae > Streptophyta > Pinopsida > Cupressales > Cupressaceae > Sequoia > Sequoia sempervirens. The sequence continues at coordinate 13,056 of VDFB02018085.1, forward strand.
GGTTTTTGAATAATGAGATAGATTTAATATGTGGTTAATGGATGTATCGTGTTGTTCGCCATGCATGTTTTCTTTCACTTTTTTGGCCATGTGCATCGCAGGTTGTTGAAGGGAGCATGAACGAGTCAAGCATAGTAGACTTCAGCCTTGCAGTAAAGTCCATTTGTAGCACGGTGTTGAGGAAGTTGTTCCAGTGAGGACTCTCTGAGCAGGTCATTGGGAAGAAACCTAAATGATCATTTAATTTGGAAAGAGTGGAATGCTAAATCTTCTCCTTGGATTAGGTTGAATGGATATGAGCTTTCATTTATGAGAATTTTGTTCCTCGGTTTTGAAGGATACATTTATGTCCATGACTTTCTCTGTTAGAGTTAGGTAGTTAGTTATTTTTCTGGTTTAAATAAGTGTTCCTCCTACATGAGTGAGCAAGCATAGCATGTAAAAGTTAGTATGATAGTAAGAAGCAGAATATGTAAGAGTTAGTATTATTAAGAAGAGATGGTTTTCCTATGTTAGTTTTCATATGAGCAGAACAATGTATATCATTCTGACTTTATGAATAAAAGTTGATGAAGTTCTGAGTTCAATTGTTGCATAATTAGTTGATGCTTGCTAAGGGGGCCCACTTAGTAAGTATCTGTAGTTAGTTATTTTTTTATTTTATGTTGATCATAAGTTAGATTTCATTCTTGAAGTTTTTGTACAAACTCAGTCTTATATTGTTCCTGCAGCATCGGGAATCCATCCTTGTGTTTGTTCTTGCAGCATAAGGCCGGTTCATATTTTGCTTCTTAGTTATAGTTGTTATGGTTTCTGCTTTGATTTAGTTTAGAAGGCTTCACATTATATTCTTGTACAATAAATAGCATTCCTTTCACGCATTTATTTCTAGTAAATCATGACTGAAACTGCTTCTTAGTGCACATACAATGCTACTCCATTTCAAGTATACATTCCCTGGTTTGAGAAACTAAATGAACGACCATAAGAATATTTTAGTCACCTGCTGGAATGTCTAATTCCCAGGTTAGGATTTTTTGTGACTTTTATATCCTTTTGTGGGCACGACCAACCCCCATACCCTAACATCCAACATTTATCCTTCTCTTCTTGTGTGTTTGCAGATTTAGATATCTTGAAGGCTTGGAAATAATTGAATAATAGGTTGTAAAGTTGTTGAAGACATCTCCTTATTTTTTAAGACAAAATATCCATTAAAATTCACCTACAGTGCCAGAAATCAGACTTTCAGAGGTGGACACCTGTCAAGAACCGAAGTGTAGACCAAGGGCTTTTGTTTCCACTTTTGAATGCTCAGAAATTCAAAAGTGGACTTATTCAAAATTAGTGGAAAATGAGTCCCACTGCCAAGCCTAAAAAAGGTTTTCTATAGTTTTGGATACCCATTTGTTTGAAACGGGCTCTGGAACAGTTTTCCAAATCTGGGACTAATTCGCCCAGAATGGTGAATGAGTCCCTGTAGGCCAAATTTTTAGCATCAAAAATTTTTTGGAAGTGATTTCTAGTCTCCAGCAAGTTCTCAGGTGCACACATTCAGTTTCATTCATTTATGTTATAATTTACCTTCATTTCTAGGTGTTTTTGTATATCACAATGTGTTTTCAAACAACTTGCATTTCAATAGTTTTGCATTAATAATTAACATTTTTTTAATTAGTTCTTTGCATCTAGATCATCTCATTTAGAAATATTTCATCCATATTACATTAATCTTGAGTGTAGACATTGCCCATTTTAGCCCATTTCTTTCCTTTTAGGTGAAAAATCCTACAAGTCCAAGAGAAAGTCCTAGGGTGCCAAAATATTTGTGTCCATTTATTAAAAATGGCCCAAGATAACATTAGACCTAGGAAAAATTAGATTAATTCAATGAAAATTATTCCCAATTTAAATGAAGAAAATGGATATTTTTTCCGTCACCATACTTTCTACCCATAAAACCAGATTTCAAAAATTAGGGTTTTATGCTGATCTTAATTATCTAAGTTTTGAGAACCCCTCATTTTCATTGAAATGAGACTGAGAATATAAAACCTACAAGAACCTTGGACAAACCATGCACAAGGGACAAAGCACTCTACATAAACATCATGGCTTCTTTATATATAAGCATTACTTATGCCATATAAAATCCCTTATATTCATGCGAAACCCCACTTTTCCATATGGCATATTGTGTAAGTGAAACTAGAAAAAGCTATGAGTAAATCCCATCAAAATTTTGAAAATTACAAGCTCATTCAGGCTATGGCATGTTTTTTGTGCAAAAAAACATGGACCAAAGGGCTACGACGAGCTTGCACCTGTCATCTACTTGGAATGTCGAATAATAGAACTCTAGGTAGAAGACAGAAGGTCAGATCATTTGACTCATTGATCTAAGTCGGTGCTCACTATATGGATGAGGTAGGATCAATCATTGAAAGGTGGGAATTATAGGGATAAGATGGTTAAACATATTGTCAAAGATACCGACGTAGACGATAGTCGATGCAAGCATTTATGGACATTGTTGTGAGGTAGGCCCTGCACATATGCAAGAAAAGAGGGTGTTGAATGTATTGATAAAATAGCTTAAACATGATGTATATGGTGAACACATGGTGGGACTCATTGGTCCACCTGTTTGTTATGTCTACTCATTGCCATGTGGACACTGTAGAGTTGGGTACACCAGGGGATTGACATAGCTTGGGAAAGGAGAGTTGGGATAGAGGAGGATTCCTATAGGTGATATGAAGGATGGATCAAGCTACCTATGAATTTAGCTCTCAAAAAGGGACTATTTAAATACTTTTAGCCAAAAGTGCACATAAAAATTTATCCTAAAGGACAATTTTTTAAGCCATTAAAAATATTTAAATAGTCTCCTATCACACATAAATACAAATCCATTATACCATAAGCTTGAATTAAGAAAAAATAGAGTTATTAAACATGATGAAATTATTTTACTAAAGCTAATGTATAGATGGAGTCCTTCACTATTGCATAGGTTAGAAATTAGGGTTTATAAATCATGGTTCATGTACACATACACAAGATTATCTCATCAAATAATGTCATTAAATGTAATCATGAGAAAAACAATGATAAGTGTTATTGAATATAATATTTTAATGGAAGTACAAGTGTAAAATACATTTTTTGTACAATAATCTATGAAATGAGGCATATACAAAAAAATAAATTGGTCATATAATTACAAAGAAATAAAGAAAAAAATCAATACACCAGAATGACAATGATTTACATGGGGGAAACTCTTTTGGAAGAAATTCCCCATAGTCTAAAGAAATTGAATTTACTATTTAGTAATCAATTGTTATAGTACACATGCAAGCTCTAATCCCTTATAGGACTATCACCAACAAGAAATTTGGAGCAATTTTAGTAGCATAACAAAAATTACAAAAGATCCCTGTGAAAGCTCCTTCTCAAGCACCTAATAAATAAAAGAATAAATATATGAAACCATTAAATATAAATTATGAATTCATGAGCTAAAACAACCCAAAGTGTGGCATTCAAATCTCTAGTCAAAATTGATCATGTTGAGGTGGGTCCACATGTTATAAATAACATATTCTTTCTAACTATCATGATCTTGTTATAATCTACTAATTAATGGCTCCATTATTTTTTATCAAAAATTATTTATGTTGTTCCATAGAATGCACCATAACAAATGTAAATCCCTCTTATAGCACTCTTATGCATCATAAATTCTCTTACCTTTTTTATGTGGGAGGCCTCACCTTTGGAGGCCATAAAATTTTATATGGAAATCCAATTGGACCTTTTATTCTAAATTGAATATCTCAAATATGTCCACATCATTGTAACCAACTTTCTTAGGTTAAGACCTATTTCAACATCTTTTGGGGCCAAAATCAATCTCTAGAGCCTTATAAAATGTATTTATGTTCTTAACATAAGGATGTAGTGTTGAGATACCAATCCTAATATTTCTCCACCTATCAAACACATTGCAAGATCAATGAAAATAGAAATATTATCAATCTCTACTGGGGGCTAAGAGGCCCATAGAATTACTACACCACCTATACTACTATGTGTTGATTAAATTCATCAATCTATCTACTACATTCTACAAAATGTTGAATTTATCCATCATCACCATCCCATTTTTTGGCATCCAATTTTGTTATGCCTGATTTTTCTTTAGTCCTAATTACTTTGTAAATTTAGGCAATAATTTTCCCATTAAAGATAGTTGATATGAAATCTCTAGTTGGGTCCCCTTTATTAAATGTTGTCTTAGTGTTATTCTTTTTCATCTCTAAGTGCCAATAAATTACTTGAAGTTGCAAAATTCTTAAAAAAATCTATGTTTTGATGTGTTCTAGTCATTCCCTATTCATTTCCTAGTGTTTTAAACATTTATTTATTGAAAAGGATATCTTATATTGAACTAATATCTTGATCTTATATCTAATTCTAAATGAAATCCCCACAAGGTTCATTGTGCCTTTCCTAGATTTCCCTCTATTATTGCTCTTCTAAAATATTTATGTATTTATAAATCTCCCTTTCTCTATCTCATATTAATATTCCCCCTTCTTCCCACTATATTCCACCTCTCCCTCTCTGTAAATTTTTCTATTTTTAATAGAACTTTTCTTGCTTCTCAAAATATCTACAAGTCCTTCAATTTCCTAGGAAAGGAACATGTCATCTCCTTAGAAGAATTTTCAATACTCACATTAGCTTCTAACAAAGGTTTTATTGTTAGATGCACAAGACAACTAAGAGGGGGGTGAATCTATTGTAAATTAAAACATTCAATCCATAATTTTCTTTCAACCTTATTAACCTTTGAACCCTTATCAAGCATTAGTAGAATGTAACCATATGAAACATCAACACAACAACTATCATACATAATAGAACACTGTATTTACATGGAACACCCTAATCAAGGAAAAATAATGATGAGGATTAGCTCACATATATATGAATAGAAACACTTAATACAATAGGGTCACTTCCAAAAGGGCTCACTTCCCAAAGGACACACTATTTGGAAGAAAGAAGAATAGAAGAAACTGTTATGGAGAGATTCACTATCTCAGATAAATAAGAAGATCCACCACTGCAACTCTATACCATTCTCAACCTTTGGCTGACTATCTCCAACAACTTTAGGTACACAAAAATGTAGACACCTTCTACTGAATACACCTAGTAGCATTAGTCATTTAAGCTCACACTCGTAACAACATACTTGATCACATACACATCACACACACTCATCTACCACATCTCAAAAAATTCACCTTGCATAAAATACCATCTACGACCTCAAACAACTTCATAAGGTCAGCCTCAAATAAAACGCATGTACCTCAAACATGCAACACCAAATAGGCTAGTTCCATACACTTCTACGATGGAGAGAAGTGAAGGTGAACCACACTAAGGGTTAACTAGGAACCAAATCTACATCAACACACTCCACCCTACATCCACAATCCATGAATCACTTCTGGACATAGCACTAAAACATCAGGTTTGTCAAACCTAAATTAATGCTAACAATAATCAATTTCATGCTTCACCAAGTTTGAAAACATCCTACGGACCATGTGACAGCATCAAACAACATACTGAAATAGTCCAACATCAACATACTACTTTACAACACTCTACAACCACCTGAAACAAAGAATACTTCCATCTTGTGCAACTAGTCGCACAACCAATGAACTCCAATACATGAATGGAACTTGCAAAGCAACTCAACACTCAAAACTCCAAGGGAAGGTAAGTACAAACAATATTAGCACATTCCCAAATATGCAAGACATGAAACCTCTACATGGTGAAATGCAGAGAAATTCCATTTCTCAAAGACAACCTTCTTCATAGGGAAGGCATTGTCAAATACAACTTCCACTATTGCATGATCCAAAAACTAAGACCATGGATATAGTACCTTTGAACACCTCTAATCGTCAAATCAAAACTACATAAGCATATCATCAACCATGAAGAAATGTAGAGCACAACACTTAACACACCTTTATCACCTTGCATACTCTCTTATTCAAATTTTCTCAAAATCACTTGGAAACCAAGTGAACCCATTGCATTTTCAACACCTTCTCATCACCACGACATCTCCTCAACACAACCACACTAGGGGTATACATTAAACCAGAACATATCCATACTAGGTGTTGACATCAATCTAACATCAAGCCATAACACAGATGAGAACATAGTGCAACACTCTTCAACAACTCCAACAATCTCCACATACAATAGGTTGACATCAATGAAAACATTAATGACAACACCAGAAATCTCCAACAACTCCAAATATCCAAAAATATCCTCATTTTTCATTGATAACAATACCTTCTCTAAAAAACTATCAACAACAAAAGAAACTCTACATCAAGAAACACTCCCTCAAGTACTAGGGCATCTCTTACACTTTACTTTCACTTTAGCAACACACACTCTCTCCTTTTCTTTTTAGAATTTGTCTCTCCCCCTGTGTTTTTTAACCATATTCCCCCCTTTAACATCAATGGTAGAGGGTAACAATATCACCTACACACTTCACTTTAGACAACACCTACAATATTATTTCTCTCTTATGCTTAATCTCTACTACACTCTCCCCCTTAGGGGCACAAGATATTCTCCCCCTAACTACACCAATCAAAACCACTACTACCTGCTCCTCCTGAGAGGTAGCCTTCATCAGTTCAAACCCAAGAATGTATCTTGAAATGCTCCACTTGACATATACACACTTTTATGTATCTAGCTGAAAGGAGGGGAAATAATCCCTAACTTCTACTAGAGATACTCAAATTTATCTTTTAGAAGAGCCTTTGTAAAACTATCTACCACCTGATCCTTTACAGGCATATACTCAAGCTTTATTCCATTCTCTACAACTCTCTTTCTTAGAAAATGATACCAAATAGATATATATGCTTTTTTCTTGAATGCATTACCAGATTTTTTAAAATATTTATCATTTGTAGTATCACACAAGATAGAAATGGGTTCATCACATGATACTTTGATGTCTTTCAATGTCTATTTCATCCACAAAAACTGAGTGCAACATGATGCTACAACAATATACTCTACCTCTGCAGTAGATAATTACACAAAATCATGCTTCTTACTCAACCAAGAAACTAATTTTCTTCCAAGAAAGAAAGGACCTCCACCTGTACTTCTTCTATCATTTTCCCAACCTTCCCAATCTGCATCTATATATGCACTTAAGGAGAAATCAATAAACCTAGGATACAATAGACCAAATTTTGGAATTCCCTTCAAATATCTAAATATCCTTCTCACTTCTACCACATGTGATTCTCAAGGATATTCTTAAAATCTTGTCACAAGACATACTCCGCGCATGATATCTGGTCTAGTAGTAGTTAGATATAGTAGTCCACTGATCATTAATTTTTACTTGCTCTGATTTGTCTTAGGATATTCATTATTTTTTCTCAAATTACAATCAATAACCATGGGAGTACATATTGGTTTAGAATCCTCCATTCAAAACTTATTCAACATTTCTTTGAGATACTTCGATTGTGAAATTAAAATACCTTTTTCTAACTTATTGATTTGTAGCCCAAGGAAGAAATTCATCTCCCCAAAAATTGACATCTCAAACTCTTTTTGCATCTCCTTTGTAAATTTCTTACGCATGCCTTCATTTCCTCCAAAAATAATGTCATCAACGTACACAACCACAATTAGGATTTTCTCTCCCTCAACCTTAAAGTAAAGGTTTCTATCTGCAACTTACCTTTTTTGAATCCTTTTTGCAATAAGTACTTATCCAATCTTGCATACCAAGCTCTAGGAGCCTATTTGAGCCCATATAATGCCTTCTTTAATGTATAGATTATATAAACATCATTAAATGACGACTAAAAACCTTATAATTTTTCATTGTATACCTCTTATTCCAACTCACCATTCAAAAATGTAAACTTCACATCTATTTGATATACCTTGAAGTCTTTATGTGTTGCAAAAGCCAAGAAACATCCTAATGGCTTCCATTCTTGCTACCGGAGAAAATATCTCTTCAATATCTATTCCTTCTACTTGTGAGTAGTCCTTATACATAAGTATATCCTTGTTCCTGACAACTTTTCCATCCTCATTCAGCTTGTTTCTATCACATTATTGTTTCCTAATCTTAGGGCCAATTCCCAATTTTGAATCTTCTCAATCTATCGCAACTTTTCTTTCATAGCTTTAATCCACTTTTCATATTTGCATGCCTCAATTACTGTCTTAGGTTTTATCTCAGAAAGAAAGAAAAAATTTACCTATTCCTCTTGGGTATGTGAAGGATCATGATGGGCCAAAAAGTGAAGATATGTAAGTGGTATGATGGCCCATGTGACTGACGACCTTTTTTTTACCCAAAATTGATGAAACGAAAAAGGTTTTTGAAAGATATTCTCAGCTTTCCACCAATATAAACTATATTTTACTTTGAATTTAATAAATAATTATTATTCATTTTCTATTTGAATTACGACTAAAGTCCCGACTGATAGGTCGATTGAAAAAAATCTATAACTTTCAAATGGTATCACATTTTTTGAATCTATAACATGTGTTACATTCTATGCTTCACATACTATAGGATTTTTAAAAAAAGTTGAATTTCAAGAAGTTTTGACCAATTTAAGGTTGTCAGACATACGAGTTTTTATATTTTTTAAAAGTTGTAATAAAAAAATCATAATTAGTTATTTACTTGGAAAAAATTACCAAAAAATATGCATCACATCAGGACATTGGTATATGCAGGATCATCATGGAAAAAACAGGCCCTTAAGTGGCAAAAAATTCAGAAAAAACAGAGTTAGGCAACTTGACGTAAAAATTTGAATAAGTTATCTATATTATTTCAAACATATATAAGAATAGAATATGTAGAAAATTGAATGTAGTTTCTAAACTACTAGGTTTTTTAAAAAAAAAATCTATTTGGTAAAATTTGAAATTTAAATGCAAATTACTTAAATTTGGAAAAATAAGTAGATTATGCAATGCCACCCTAACCACAATAAAATGATAATATTTTTTATAATATTTTAGATATAATTAGAGGACTCATGCCCCGATGTGATGCATATTTTTTTTGTAATTTTTTTCCAAGTAAATAATTAATTATGAATTTTTTATTACAACTTTTCAAAAAATATAAAAACTCATATGTCTGACCACTCTAGCTTAGTCAAAACTTCATGAAATTCTTTTTTTTTTAATCCTATAGTATGCAAAGCATAGAATGTGACGCATGTTTTGGATTCAAAAAATGTGATACCGTTTGAAAGCTATAAATGTTTTTCAATCAGCCTATCAATAAGGACTTTAGTCATAATTTGATAGAAAATGAATAATAATTACTTATTAAACTCAAAGTAAAGAATAACTTCAATATTAGTGGAAATCTGAGAATCTTCTTTAAAAACCCTTTTCGTTTCATCAATTTTGGGTTAAAAAATAGTTATCAACCACATACCCATCATATTGCCACTTTTTGGCCCATCATGATCCTGTACAGACCCACATGAGTCCTCTACTTATATCTAAAATCTTATAAAAAAATATTATCATTTTATTGTGGTTAGGGTGGTCAGACAAACACCTACTTCTTATTTTTTCCCTAAAATTTAAGTACTACTACATTGAAATTTCAAATTTTCACCAAATAGATTTTTAATTTTTTTAAATAAACCTAGTAGTTTAGAAAATAAATTCAACTTGCTACATATACTATTCTTACATATTTTTGAAATAATATAGATAACTTATTCAAATTTTTATGTCAAGTTTCCTAACTTTGATTTTTCTAATTTTTTTGCCACTTAAGGACCTGTTTTTTCATGATAATCCTGCACATACCCTCTTACATGGAAGCTCTTCTTCTTGTCAACATACCTTTTCTCTTATCTCCAATTAATTGATATTTAGAATGATTCTTCTACACATACTTAGGAGTATTAGGGATCTTTTCTGAAACTTCTTCCTCTTCCACTTTCATCTCTTTCTCTCTCTTCTTCTTTTTCTTCTTCACTATAAGGGGGTTCATCAGATTCATATCCTTCTATCAACATAGAACTTTGATGTGGTTCTTCATCCACTTTGACACTTGCATTTTCAACTATCCTCTTCAACATTTTGTTATAGCATTTGTATTCCTTTCTCTTTTCCGAGTATCCAAGGAAGATTCCATCATCAAATCTTGTACAAAACTTTCCTAATTTTTTATCATCTCTTCTAATATAGATTTTACTTCAAAGCACTCTAAAATATTTCACAGTAGGAGGCTTAGCATACAATAACTCATAGGGAGTTTTTGAACTATTCACTCTTGCTTGACCTCTATTAAGAATGTACATTGCAGTATGAATTGCTTCTCTTCAATAGACATCTAGTAGATTTCCTTCCTTCATCATAGTTCTTGTTGCTTCTTGAACCATCATATTCTTCCTCTCCACAACTCCATTCTGCTAAGAACTCCCAGGAGCTGAAAAATGTCTATTTATCTCATGATCTTCACAAAAAACTATTAAACTCATTAAAGGTGAACTCACCACCTCTATCAAACCTTAAGCACTTTATTTTAAGATCCATTTCATTCTCAACCATATGTTTACATGATTTAAACTTATCTAGAGATTTTGATTTTTCTTTGAGAAATGTCACCCAAGTAATTTTGGAATAATCAGCTATCAACAACATAAAATACCTGTCACCTTGAGAGCTTCTTATCTTTTTTGGTCCACATAGGTCTAGATGCACCAACTACAAAGGACTTGTGGTAGAATATTCTCTAGTCTTGAACCTATTCTTTTCCTTCTTTCCAAAATGACACTCTTTGTAGATTGTATCGATAAGGTTTGTGATTCTTGGAAAATCTCACACCATCAATAGAACTATTCTTTACTAGGCTATCAAAATTGATGTGATCCATTCTTCTATTCTATAGCCAACCTTCATTGATGTGATACATAAAGAACTTAACACCACCACCTTTGAGTTGATAAACATTTCCTTATGTCCTTGTTCCTATAGCAACTAGAGTTCTAGAGTTTCCTTTTTTGATTTCACACCATTATCTTGAAACACCAAATTGTATACTCTGCTACACATTTTTAATACACTCAGAAGATTATGCCAGAGATACTTGTCATAAAGAACATCATCTATTTTATTCTTCCCATCAAAATTAATTGAACCCTCTCCATAGATCTTAGCAAATGCATCATCACCAAACATAACAAGATGACCATTATACTTTAGAAGTTTTAAAAAATTACTCTTGTGACCTATAATATGATTTGAGCATCCACTGTCAATTATCTAGTAGTTCCTCTCCTCTCTTGCATGAAAATTTTTCAACATAGTTCCTTCAATATTGTGACCTATTTTTGGAGTACTTTCCTTCACACATATTTCAGGATTAGTAGAATTAGTTCTAATATTTAGAGCCATGAACAAGAATTCATCACTACCATCATCAAGATAATCTTATTCCTTATCATCATATACACCATTCTCAAGTTTCAAACATAATAACTCTTCCTGACAAATTTACCTTTATGATCCTTATGTTTGTCATTTGCAACATTGATTGGATATTTAGAAGCATAATGACCTATCACTTGTTCCACAATTGAAACAATTGAAGGGTAACTTACCTCTATATTTTCCAATGCCCTTTATCAGTCTTCTTAAACATATTTCTTCCACCTCATTGAGATCAGATGGATTAGATTCGACATCATTTTCTACCTTGTTGACTTTAAAAGCAGTTTCTTTACTTGTAGCATATTTTCCAAACTCTCTCAATTCAAAAGAAACTAAAGCACCAAAAATTTGATCTCTAGAATATTTTTCCATATTCTAAGCTTCCTCAATAGAAAAAAAAATTCAACTATAATATTTAGGAAGAGTTCTCAATACCTTTTTCACAACTTGACTTTCTTCCAGCTTTCCACCAAGACAGTTGATGACATTGACAACTTCATCTACTATGAGCATGTAGGTTGTAATATCTTCATATTCAAACATTCTTAGAGTTTCAAAATTGGCTTTGTAATTCTGCATCTTTTCTTGCTTGACCTTATCATCTCCTTCATAAATTCTCTACAAATTTACCTAGACCTCTTTAGAATTTTGAGACTTATCACATTTCTGTGTTCTGAATTAGAAAGACCACTCATGATAACATTTCTTTCTTTTCCATTATTCTCATAATCCTTGATCTCATCATCACTTGTCAGACCATGAGTAAACAAAGTTTATTTAGTCTCAACTAGTTTCCAAACTCCAAACCCTAGAGCTTTCTAGTAAGCATAATTTTTCCCATTGAACATAGGATCTTTGACACCCTTCTTGTGTGCCATCAGATCTACCTCAATTGGTTAAGCTTCTTTCAAGGAAAATTTCTTTGATACCAATTGTTAGATGCATAGAACAACTAAGAGGGGGTGAATCAATAATACATTAAAAAATTTAATCCCTCATTATCTTTCAAAACTTATCAACCTTTAAACCATTATCAAGCATTAGAAGAATGTAAACATATAAAAATAGTAACACAACAACATCCATACACAATAAAACACCTGGTATACATGAAAATACTTGATCAAGGAAAAACCATGGTGAGAATTATCTCACATATATATGAATAGAAACACGGAATACAATAGGATCACTGTGAGAAGGGATCAATTCCTAGAAAAGAAGAAAGAATCACTACCAAGAGTTCACTACCCAAAGGACTCATTGTTCAAAAGAAAGAAGAATATAAAAATATATTACAGAGAGATTAATTATCTCAAATCGATAGGAATATCCACCACTGTAACTCTATTCCATCAGTAACCTTTGGCTCACTACCTCCAACAACTTCAAGTACACAAAAATATAGAAACCTTCTTCTCACTGCGTTTGGTAGCATTAGGCTTTTAATCTCACACTCAAATCACCAAACTTGATCACATCTACATCACACACTCTCATCTACCACATCTCCAATAATTCACCTTGTATTTATACCATCCACAACCTCAAACAACTTCATAAGGTCAGCCTCAAATGGAACATATTCACCTCAAATATGCAACACCAAATAGATTAGCGCCAAACACTTGTGGTGTAAAGATGTGAAGGTAGACCACACTAAGGGTTAACTAGGACCCAAATCTACATCAACACACTTTTCTTTTCATCCATAATCCATGAAGCACTTCCAAACATAGCACAAATAATTTCAGGTTGGAAAAACCTAAATTGACACTAATAATAATCAACTTCATGCTTCACAAAGTTAGAAAGCATCCTACATACCACATGAAAACACCAAATAACATACTATAATATTCCAACATCAACATAATACTCTCCAACACTACTACAACCACTTAAAATAAAGAATACTTTCATCTTGTGCAACTAGTTGCACAACCAATGAACTCCAACACATGAAATAAACTTGTGGAGAAAATCATCACTCAAAAAAGAAAGGAAAGGTAGGTATAGATAATATTAGCATGTTCCCAAATCAACAAGCTAATAAACCTCAACATAGAGAAATACATAGCAATTCCATTTCTCCTAGACATCCTTATCCAGAGGCAACAACCTGTCAAAAACAACTTCCACTGGCACACAATCCAAAACCTGAGACCCTAGCTATAGCACCTCTAAACACCTTTGATCATCACATCCAAAACTCATAGGAATATCTTCAATCATGAAGAAATGTGGAGCATGACACAAAAAACACATGTGTCACCTTGCACACTCTCTTATTCATTTTTTCTAAAAAAGGACTTGGAAACCAAATGAACCTATTGCATCTCCAACACCTTCTCATCACCATGCCTCAACACAACCACATTATGGGTAGACATTAAACCATAACATATCCATACTAGAGGTTGACATCAATTTGACATCAACCCACAATACAAATGACAACAGAGTGCAACACTCTCCAACAACTCCAACAATCTCCACATACAAGGGGTTGACATCAATGACAACACTAATGACAATAGTAGAAATCTTTAACAACTCCAAATGTCCAAAATTTATAACCAATGTTAGCTCCAAACAAGGTTCTTAGAACCACATTGATAGCTTATGAAATTTTCATAATCGAGTGAAGTCTCCAACAATGCTTGGAGGAAGAGATGTTGATAGAACTTAATCAATATTTAGATTTGAATGATGGATGTTGGCATTTATAGTAGAATAAGGAAATATTTTTTGACTTTCCCATGCAATTTTTTTTTCTTTTCTCGTAAAGTCTCAACCTCTAGTGGAATCTTGCAACTTTATGTAAGTGAAAGTGTTTCTAAAGGGAAAAATGATAAAGATTTTAAAACTTCACTTATGTTACTATACATCCATCCCCATCTATATTTAACATCTAGATTGTTACATCATATGTTTGCATTATTCTAGTATCCCATTTTATATACTTTTATGGTCTATCAAGATATTTTCCTTATCCTATCTGCATCCCATCATCTAGTTTTTTCCTATTTTTGTTCCTTGTGAATAAGTGGTTCCTTTTTATGTATATCCTTGTATACTTTCTATCTGGATGTGGAGATTTGTTTCATATCCATGTTGCATGTCTAGTTCACAAGTTTTCCGCACAAGATCCATTCTTCCTCTCTTCCAAATTCCTAATGTTTATCCATGAATCTCCTATTCCCTCTTACTTTTCAACATTCTTTCCATTCTTCCAATTCTTTGAACTCCTATTTTATTAGATTTCCCATTGTACTTGGATGTTTGGATCCCTTCCAAATATATTTTTTCAAATCCACTTCCACAATCAACTCTTATAAAGTGATTCTAATAATTTTTTAACTCATGTTTTCTCCTTATGAAAATTTCATCCTAACATCTAGGTATTTTTCTTCTCACTTGGAAATTTTGTCTTGATGTTCAATCTCACACCTAGTCTTGCATTTTCTTCCATGCATTCCATCATGTCCTCTTACAATTTTTTTAATTTTCTCACATGCATTTCATCATGTCCACTCACCCATTTTTTAATGTTTCAAAGTGAATAATTCAATTTTCATGTTTCCCATACAAATATTGTATCCTCTTCTTATTTTTGGATGTATATCAACCTCTTGAAACTTCCATAGGTGCACAGTAAAAAAAATAGATTTCCTAATGAATTCCATGTGTGGAGTTTGTGTATGCAAGATCTCACAGTTGTAAGATGATCTCCCCTTTCTCCCATATAAATAGACTAGGATAAATGTTAGGTTGTAAATGTGTACTATAGATGCAATACAAATAAAAAAAGTGTGATCTTTCTCTTCCTCAACCCACACAAGAATGGAACTCTCAAATCATGATGCATCTAGTTTTTAGAAAGGAATATAAAGAATTTATGCTATGATAGATTGAGTAGCATGATTTTTATATTGGACACAAATAATGCCTATGACAAATTTAATTGGAGATTTTTAATAAAAATATTAGATAATTTAAAGGGCTCTAAAAAGAATGGCTAATATGGGTATTTAACTACATAACAAATATGTGGCACACAATCTTGATTAATGACTCTCCTTGTACCTTCATTGAATCCACAGGGATCTAATGTATTCCTTTATCTTTGCTATTATGGTAGAATATTTAGGTTATCAAATATTGTACCAATCAAGGTAATTTGGTGCACATGAAGGTGACATATTTGCTTCTCAATATTACTCGCCAACAATTAGTAAAAAACACTATAATCTATGGTCAAGCTAAGGTCCAAGAGGTATCCACTATTCAATCACTCAGATTAATAAATTATGCTACAAATTTTGGTTAGATAATAAATAGGAAAAGTCAAAAAATTATTTCTTTAACACTAATTAGTGGTCAACACAAAGGTCAATAAAGGCTATCCTAAACCTTAACATTGAATAATTACCATGCAAATATGTGGGTGTACATCTATTTAACGAAGAAATCAAATCCAACGTATGGGAAGAAACAATTAATAAAATTAGAAGTAAAGATTTGTGTTGGAAGGGGAAGTGGCTCACACTGGATGAGAAAATCCAAATGATCAAGTCGATCTTGTCTGCCATCCCTATTTGTCAACTTTCAAGAACACAAATTTGAAGGAAAGCAAAAGGATAATTAGAGAGCATCATAAATAAATTTATGTGGGAAATCTCAAATGAGGAAACACATATTCTCGTAATTGGTTGGAAGAAAGTGTATAGGGAAAATGAGAATGAAGGAGTGGGAATTTAAGAAATTGAAAAAAATAATATTGCTCTTGGAGCAAAGTTGGTTTGGAGAATGTATAAATACCATTGAACAAAATGGTGTCAAATCATAAAGAAAAAATATATGGATAACGAAGATCAAGAAAGAATCCCCACCAACTTCAATGCCTCGAATGGCTTAAATGTGTGGAATTTCATGTTAAAATTCGTAGCCCTTATCACAAATCACATATCTTAGGTGATCAATAATGCTGCCAAGGAGAATTTTTTGGGTAGATTCGTCGAATTCATGTCTACCTTTATCTAATCTACCCTATATTTTTGTTGTTCAGGACCAAATACCTGACTTCTCAAATGTGTATGTGAAGGATTTTTTAATGCCTTTTTTTGTGTGGGTCATGGAATCTACAAAAACTTGAAGCACTAATGATCATGATCGATAGAAAAAACCGTTGGAGGAACTTTAGAAACACATCATTGTGTGAAACATAAAAGATGGATTCTAAAATCTAGACTACACTTGAGCAAGCTATGGATTGGCTAGTTGAAATATGTTCCAATTAAATGGACATTACCCAAGGCTAGTGCATTTCTATTATCAGCCATCCATAAATGGACGTTAACTACTGACCGCCTTAAATATTTGGGAATTGAAAGACCTTCAAGATGTATAATGTGTAAAAAAGATGAATAATCCATATTTCATTTATTAGTTAATTTCCTCTTTATGAATTTGTAGGAATTGGCTTCTAGATTACCTTAAATGGCTAGACCCTCTTTAGAATGATATCTACCAACTTTTTGTTGTTTGGCCAAAAGTGATACAATCTATTTGGGAAGGCCTCTAGGTTGCAAATCCTTCATTGCTGATATGGGAGATTTGGAAGGAAATAAATAATAGAATCTTCAATAAAAAAGAAACAGCAGTGGCATTGATCTTGAAAAAGATGAAGATGAGTATATGTGAGGTAACAAGATCAAAATTACCTACTTTAGGCCTTAAATATTTCACTTCATGAGTGGAAGATCATGAAAAGTACGAACTCCCTTCATATTCCATAGTGTTTTAAAACCAACCCACCAAGAAAGACCAAGTGGGCTATGGTTAAATGGTTCCCTCCACTAAGAGGATGCCTAAATATGAACTTTGATGGTGCACCGAAAGTCAATCCCAACATATCAAGAGTTGAAATTGTAATTTGAAATGACTATGGTGAACTTATTTGGTCAATCATGAAGAAATTACCATTTAGTTCCAAAAACAAGGTTGAATTCAGAGCACTTCTAAGAGGTCTTATTTTTTCCAAGAAATGTAATTAACGTAAATAGACATAGAAGACACCTCACAAATCTATGACAATGCCATTAAGAGTCAGAACATTCTAAACATGAAAGTACAAAATATTGTTGAATCAATTTGGGTGATATTGGAGGAATTGATGAACTTTATAATACCCCATTGCTATCAAGAAGGTAATAGAATGGTGAACTTCCTTGCCAACAGGGCATATGAGTTGGTTGATGAGTAGATTGTTCTAGGTACATCCCATAATTGGGAAAAAAATCTTGACATAATGTAAGAAAATATGGCATTCATGTGGTTTTTCTCAGAGGTGATGAACTTATAGTATTTTTTAATTTCATTTGACCATCGACTACCTATTTTCCATGGCTACTTTGTATTCATAGTTGATCTCTCTCATGGATTCAATTTTCACTGCATAAATAAGATTTTAGTGGAAATAGTTTCAAATTATTGTTCTTTGGGATTTCTCGAGATATCCAAATAAGATGAAATCCTACCTCAATATCCTAATGAAAAAATCCTAGAATGATCAAACCAAATCACTATGAAAGATTTGATAAATTGTAAAGATTATGTAGAAGACAAAGACTCCTGTTTTTTGGCATTCCAAATGTGACTAAGATGAGGGACCCATTTGGCCAAATACGAGCTACAATAACATTGAATTCTCTAAGAGTATGAATAAAAGAGATAGAATCAATTTTTTTACAAAAGAAAAATATTTTGCTTCACAAAATATACCAACCCCCAAGAAGATTTATGAGATCTTTCATTATTCAAAATTGGGACCAAAATCATGGAATCTATCTCACATATTATCTTGTTCAAACCCATCTGAATAGGTTTCTCTAGATTCACAAGGATGGATTAATCATCCATCTATTTATTAGTGCCAAACCCCATAGAAAAACAAACAACAAGTGAACTAAATCATCATTATAATTCTCAAATCCAACAATCTACATAGCACTTATGCACTCTATTCACCTTATTGGAAGGTTTAATCCTAGGGATAGAAAGAGTAGAGAACCAAATGATTCAATTCTAATTTTCTCAAGATTGTATTTATGTTAATAATCCCTTCCCATTTGAAAAATGATCGGGATGGCGTTTGCGTGCTCTGCATGCTGAGCTAGGGTGACCGTGCCCTAGCTCGTTCTCTGTGTGTTGCTCACTTCTGTGTTGTGGGGGGGAGTTTTTTGAAGCTATCAAGGTTGTGGTGGTGGGGTTTTTCCTTTTCGGAGGCCTTCTTGTTGCCGTTTGGGTGGCTTGTTGGTGGAAGGGTTTTGATCAGCCCTTAGGGGGCTTTCTTTTTTCCATTTCTTGCTAAAGTGTCCTGGGGGTTTGCATGCCTGCTGGGGATCTTGTTTTTTGGTATGCTGGGTGGGGAAACATCTGGGGTTAGCCCCAAATTGGATTTCTGATCAGCATTTGGTTCGAAGCCTTCGATGCATGGAGTGAATGTTTTTGATAATACATTGTTTTCTTCAGAGATGGAGATGAATGATCTAGGATTGGCTAGTGGTTCCCGAATTATGAAGATTAATGGGTGTTTGGAAAGATGCAAAGAGCGACCGAAGCTGATTATCCCGATGGAAATGCTTGCAGATGATATTGAATACTATTCAAGGCACTCTTTTTATTGCAAGTTCATGGGTTTGAGAGTCTCGCTGCATTTTTTGGAATCCTGGGCTCAACGGACTTGGATGCCGGAGGGGGAGATGGAGATTAGGCTCCTTGCGAACAACTTTTTTATGGTCTCTTTTGATTGCATGGCAGATCGGAATAAGGTCTTCGAGGGTGGCCCCTATTTTTATAACCAGGTGGGTTTTTTATCAAGCCATGGCATGTTGGCTTCTACCAGGCAATACTAGGGTAGATTCCACTTTGGGTTCGTTTGCATGGTTTCTAGTTGAGTGTTGGCGGATGATGTGTTGCATTTGTGGCTTCATGCTCGGTAACCTTTGGGTCTTCACAAGACAGTATAAAAAGGTAATGACTTTTGCTCGTATCTGTGTAGAAATTGATTTAAGCAAGCCACTCCAAAATCTGTGGAAGTGAGTGATGGACCTTATACTTGGGTACCAACTAGATTACGAAACCCTATCTTTTTGGTGTAGTCTTTGTCATGAATATATATCACTTGCAGCGTAGGTGCCCTAGGGCTAAGCTTGTGGTGCCCCAACCTTCTCAGCCTTCTCATAATCCTCCTAGGACTGATAATGGTAAGGAGCCTATTCCGGGTGATGGTAATGGAGATAATGGTTATGTCCCTGTCAAGGCTCGCAATAGGAATCAGGGCCTGAAGAGGACCTTGAGGGAGAGGCAGGATGATGAAACTTTTAATAGGTTTGAGGTGCTAGATGATCTCAGCCAGGAGGAAATGAATCCGGGGTTGCTGAACTTGGATCAGGGAACTTTGGGTACAGGACAGGTTGGGCCACCATTAGAGGCCATGCAGGTTGTGCAAGAGATTGGGGTTGGGCAGATGGATACGGATCAACAATTGATTGTCTAGACTGAACAAGAATCTTCTATTGGAGCTTCAAAGAGTGGTGGAGGTGGTTCCCCATTGCCCCTGAAAGGAGGAAAGGATGTGGGGAAGAGCTCTTTGGCCTCCTCTTGTTTGGGTATTCAGTAAAATGAACTAAAGAAAGGGGTTGGTGACAAGACTTCCAAGCTGGGAAGGAAAAAGGATATGGAGAAGATTAAATTAACTGGGGAAACTTTGGTGGAGTCAGGGTTAGTCAAGACCCTTGATTCACATTTTTCATGCCCCCAGAAATGATTGTTCTCTCATTGAATGTAAGGGGCTTGAACAGTGGCCCTCAACAAAAAGTTGTTCGTGATTTGGTTAGGAATCATTCTCCGGATGTTCTTTTTCTTCAGGAGACTAAATTATCTGTTGATAATATGTTGTCCATGGCTCCAAAGTTGTGGAAATATGGTGAATGCCAGTGTGTGGGGGCTCTTGGTACTTCTGGAGGGGTGGCTTGCTTTTGGAACCCTCAGAAGATTTTCCCTCTATGGTGGATGTCCTCTAGATCCTCTATATCCCTAGTCGCCTCTTGGTATGAGACTGGTGAGTGTATTCTCCTCTCTAATGTGTATGCTCCTGTTGAGTTTCTGGGTAAACAACTTCTATGGTCCCATCCTCGTTTTGTTCGTAGCTTAGCTCCTTACCATCCGTGGGTTATGGCTGGCGATTTTAATGCTATTGTGGAGTTGTCTGAGAAAAGAGGTGGAATTCCTAGGTTGGAGCCTTCTGCTCTGTTATTCAGAGATAGCATTTTTGAATTAAATCTTATTGATGTTCTACCTAGTAATGGTCACTTCACTTGGAATAATAGGAGAATTGGTGAAAGTTATGTTGTTGAGAGGCTAGATCGATTCTTGGTTTCCTGTTATTGGGTTGGAGACTTATGGTCCACTCGATCTGAAATTCTTGATTGGAGAGGTTCTAATCATTGGCCTATTAAGCTTAGTATTATCTCTGCATGGGGGCCTTGGTCTCCCTCATTCAAGTTCCAGCTTATGTGGTTACGGGATCCCACTCTTCATGATTATGTGGCTGAGTGGTGGCGGATTGGTAGACCAACTTTTGGTATGGCAATGTACACATTCTCCAAGCTTCTTTAGTTTGTCAAATATCAGCTTAAAAGGTGGAATCGGCGATGTTTTGGTAATATCTTTCATGCTAAGGTTGCTTCACAGGAGGAGTTGAATAATATTACGCGGTTGATTCATGAGAATGGAGCTTTGAGGATCTTCTAAGGGAGGAGGCTAAGACTTTGAAAGTGGTTGAGGAATTTGAATTGCGGGAAGAAATCTATTGGAAGCAAAAGGCCCGCGTTGAATGGTTACAGGAAGGTGATAAAAACACCGCCTTCTTCTTCAATTCTGTGAAGGACAGGAGGCATGGTAATTCCATTCCTATTCTGGTGAATGATAGGGGTGAACGTCTTGCCTTGTTTCAAGAAATCTCTGTTGAGGCATCTCAGTATTTTGCTACTTTATTTAGGGAGGATTCACAAGGGGGCTCTGTTGAGGAAGCACAGGTTCTTTCTTGTATTCCTCAGTTGGTCTCCAGGGAGGCGAATGAGTATCTGATGAAAGATATCTCTCTTGATGAGTTGGAGGGGATTGTGTTTCAGATGAAGAAGGGTAAAGCTCCTGGTCCTGATGGTTTCCCAATTGAATTTTTTCAGGAATTCTGGGATATCATAAAGTTGGATCTTCTGGCTGTTGTCCTTGAGTCCCAAAGGAATAAACAGATGCTTCGTGCTCTGAATTCCACCTTCCTTGCTCTCATACCCAAGTGTGAAGGGGCTGATAGGTTATCTCAGTTTCGGCCTATCTCTCTTTGCAATGTGGCTTATAAAATCATTTCAAAGTTATTGGCTGAGAGATTGAAGAAGTGGCTTAAAGTGCTGATTTCAGAGGAACAGAGTGGATTTGTGGCAGGTCGGCAGATTCTTGATGGGGTTGTCATTGCTACGGAGACCATCCACTCCATGGACAACTCCCATGAGAAGGCTATGTTCATTAAGCTGGATATGGCTAAGGCTTATGACAGGGTTAGATGGTCTTTTTTGTAGAAGATCCTTGTTGCTTTTTGTTTTGGTGAGGAGTGGATCCAATGGGTCATGAGTTGTGTCACGTCTATTTCCTTCTCAGTTTTGATAAATGGAGATCATTATGAACTTTTTGGTGCCTCTAGGGGTTTGCGCCAAGGGGATCCTCTTTCTCCGTATCTTTTTTTGCTTCTTGTGGAAGGCCTTGGATGTTTGTTGAAAAGAAGGGTGGAGCTTGGCATCATTTAGGGTTGGCGATGGGGTGGAGACTTGCCTCCGCAATCTCATTTACAGTTTGTTGATGATACTGCCATGATGGGGATGGCTACTATTAGGGAAGCTACTAACTTTAGGCAGGTTTTGGACATATATCTTGTTGCATTTAGGACAATTGATTAATGAGGAGAAGTCTTCCATATTCTTCTTCAACACCGAGCCCCATACAGAGAAGAATTGCTAATATCTTAAGGTTTCAGATAGGGGTTCTCCCTTTGACTTATCTGGGTTTCCCAATTTTGTCACCATCTTCCCAAGGGTTCTTGGCAAAATATTATGATAAGCTCCGTGCAAAAGTTAATCATTGGACCCACAGATGGTTGTCTTTTGAGGAGGTTAGCCTCAAGTCCCCGGTGCAGGCTCTCCCTACCTACAGATGTATGCTTCAGGCCCGATGGGTTTTTGGGGAGTTGGATTCTCTTGAAAGCAGGTTCTTATAGGAAGTTTGGTTGCTTCCAAGTGGAGCAGTTAGGTGGGATGTTGTGTGTAGCCCAAAGCAATTTGGTGGTCTTGATCTTCGACAGTCGGCATTATCTGGAGTGGTTGTGGCTGCTAAGCTATTTTGGAGATGGTGTGTGGAACAGGATTAGCCGTGGGCCAGGATATTATCTCATAAGTATTTCCCGGGGATTCCACGGCAGGATCTTCCTCATTACCCTCTTGAGGGGAAAGGTTCAGTGATTTGGAATACTCTTCAGAAGGGTGCAAAGCTTATTAAGGAAGGTTTATTTTGGATCTGTAGACGAGGAACTAGAGCTCTCTTCTGGTCGGATTCTTGGGATGGATTCCCTCCACTTACTTCTCAGTTCCCCAATCTACTTCCTTTGTGCCAAAGATTTCTCGAGGATGGCTGGGCTAGGGTGAGTGACTTCAAGTCTGTTGCTTCTTTTGGTCAGTTGGAGGTAGCTCATTGGAAGGATCCCGCAGAGTGGCCAGATTTGGGACTTGAGGAAGAAAGTGCTGAGCTTCACAAGATTCTTCATAGTAGGAGTTGTAGTTCTCTTCTGGAAGAAGATATTCTTGCTTGGACCCATAATCCTAAGGGGGTTTACTCTGTTGCTTCTGGTTATCAGGTGTTATTGGCTCAGAAGCTGACTGGGGCAGAGGTTCATTGGTGGAAAAGGGTGTGGAATAAACTCTCGTGGCCTAAATGCAACTGCTTTGTTTGGACTTTGGCTTGGAATAGGTGCTTGACCTGGGATAACATTCGTAAACGGGGATTTCAAGGACCTTCAATTTGTGTTTTGTGTGGGGGAGCGGAAGAGGATTCTTCACATTTGTTCTTTCGGTGCCCCTTTGTTGTGCAGCTTTGGCATTGGTGGTGGGAGGTGTGGAAGCTTCCCTGTATTCATGCGTGCTCTTTGGTTGAATTATGGGATAGTATGGGAAGACCTCCTTCTATGGCTTCCTTTTTGCAGGAAGTTTGGTTCGTGGGCCCTACCTTTCTGCTTTCGCAGATTTGGTTGGAGCGGAACCGCAGAATTTTTCGTGATCAGAAGTTGGTGGGTTGGCAAGTTTGGATGCATATGCTTGGAATGGTGCAGGAGTCTGTTTTAGCTAAATGTGATGTGGTTTTCCCCTTGGAGAGAGGTGATGCTGAGTTGGTGGCTAGACTAGGTCTTCAAGAAATTCATTCATCTTTTGTCAGTTCTAGGAACTGTAGGCATGGGAAAAAGAGGGTCCAACGGGTTGGAAGGTGGTTACCTCCTCCCAATGGATTTCTAAAGATCAATACTGATGGTTCTTCTAGTGGAAATCTTGGGCCTGCTGGAATTGGTAGGGTTGGCAGGGACTCAGCTGGGTCGGTGATTTTTCTATTCTCTATACATGAGGGGGTGAAGATTGTTAACTTCATGGAGGGTCTAGCAATTCTTCATGCTATTGAGAGGGCCCTTGCTTTGGGATGAAGAAAGGTTATATGTGAAGCTGATTCACAAATTTTGATTAATCTCTTGAATGAGCGAAAGATATCTGATATAAATTGGCAGTTGGCTTCAGTGGTTCAACAGATTCTTCAAGTTAGTTCTCGGATGGAGGAGGCATCCTTTGTTCACATCCCAAGGGAGTGGAATCGTGCTGCTGACTGCTTGGCCAAATGGGCCTTTGAGCATGATAGTGGGTGGAAGGTTGAGGATTGGGATCAAGTTAACCCTGAGCTGCATCTGGAATTAGACCGGTTCTTGGAAGAGGATAGGAGGATACATGGGGATAGTTGATTTTGTTTTATGTTGTGGGGTTTTTGCCTTGTTTTTTGGGACTGGGTCCCTTGGTTATTATTGTAATGCTCTTTTCTGATTTCTAATAAAGTTTTTACCCCTTTGTTTTCAAAAAATTCTAATTTTCTCAAAAAATTGAATATCCCAGACAACTAAAACTTTATTAATAGATCACTTAGTCACCAATTTTATTTTTTTTATCAAGTCCAAAATTTTCTACTAGAAATATCTAATAAGACTTCGATAACCTTGAAAATTTTGACATCTTTTTTCCAACATAATTTTCTAAATAATAAAGACATGGTCAATATCCTAGGCCACCAAAATTAAAGAGGCATAAGCAAGAAGATGTCCCAAATTGAGTCCAAATTTAGATATAAAATTATCATGAACTACAAGCTACTCCAGATATGCCACCATTGTCTCTAAAGACCTTTAGAAAAAGCACCAAGAGAAAAGAAGAGCAACACTCTCCTCATCAACCCCACATAGAATGCATTTAGAAGGATATTGGAATTATCTCTTTATGATGTTGTCCAAAATAAACCATTTACTTTCACAAAGAAACCAAAAGAAAAAGTTACATTTATGTCAACAATACTTTTTATATCAGTTTTCACCAAGAAAAATCTTTGTACCCAACTTTTTTGATGTTTTAAAATATGACACTTAGAAGAAATTGAATAAACCTCTTAAGAATCATAACCCCAAACAAGAACATGAATTTCCTCTATATGAAGATAAAAGTGTTATTTAATTTGTAATGTGCTTCAATAGTTAAATTGTTCCAAAGTAATTTTAGAATTATTAAAACAAGACACTACCGTCCTTGAGAAGTCAATTCTATCAATTTTGTGTCAGTTTATTTATATAAAATAATAATAAATAACCATTGAACAGCACAATCAAATACACCAACAATCCAATTGTATCAAGGAATGTCTTTACATTGGCTGTTGAAGGGCACGAATTGAAAGAACAACCCCACCAATACATCAACAATCCTCTCTTCTGTGTTCTGACAGGCTGACTGATAAATTGAACATAAAACAAGTACTTCACAGCTGTACTACACCCCAAATTTTCTTCCCAGAACTCATCTCCATTAAATTGGAAACAGAATGATTATCAGCCTAATAAAACCATGTTTTTTCTGGGGAAGATATAAAAGTTTTACTTCTATCACAGTTTTATCTTTTGCATGTGCACTTACAATTAATGATAAACATTAAGAAAATTCATTTCGTATTGGTTAAGCCACTGGTGATGGATACCCACAAGTCAAAGCTTGTACAGAAATCTAGATACTACCCTGGCCAAATTTTATATCTTCAACTTGACATTTTCTCCTTAAAGTCTCACATTTTTTAATGTTTGAATGTAATTTCATTTTGTCAAGTGAATAATAAACAAGCAAACATCACAGGTTTCATATATATTCAGTTTTTTAACGTGTCGAGCCAACTGTGACTTATTAAAAACTGAGCATGCTGCATTAAACTCCATAAAGGTTGCAACCCATCTTTTGGCTCAAACACGACCTTCAATGGCATTGGAGTGCCCCACTTTCTTAATAGCAATTAAAGTTATGTGCAGAATAATGTACTGGATACTAAAACAAGACAGGTGGGCTAGCTGGTCGACTGATGACCAGTTATTACTAGTTTAAAATAATCAGCTAAACTAATCAGCACTGAACAAACAGTCTGTATTGCTTTTTAAGGATTTTATATCATATACGAGTTCATTTTGCTACTTGATACAAGAACATCAGTCTATGCTGATATCTTTTCGAGGGATGCTTAGTACAGTTGTTTTTTTTTTTTTAAATCTAGTTAAAAATGATATTCTAAGTCTAACAGTAAAGCTAATCTACTCTGATAATAACAAAGGTACTTAATGAAGTACATTAAGAACAATCTTATACTGTTTAACTCCAATATAATTGTTGAAAATTAGTTTTTATTAGTTTGAGAAAATCAGCATTTAAACCAACAGTCTGTATTTTTAATAGATGATTTTATATCATCCACAAATTTATGTCACTACTGATACAAAAGAACAAGTCTATGTTGATATTTTTTTGGACCCAAAGACTAAAAGATATCTAATCCACCTGTATTTTTTTTTTTCAAAAAGAACCTGACTAAAGATCACATTCCAATTCTAACAATGTAACAAATTACGGTTCAAAACAATCTTATACTGTTTAACAAAATAATAGACCTTAACTTGCACGGTCTGACAATTATTTAGAAAACGTTACGACTAAAAGATATCTAATCCACCTGTATTTTTTTTTTTAAAAACCTTTCTAAAGATGACATTCCAATTCTAACAATGTAACAAATCACGTTTCAAAACAATCTTATACTGTTTAACAAAATAATAGACCTTAACTTGCACGGTCTGGCAATTATTTAGAAAACTTCCGTTGTATAAATTAAACAAACGTGCAATAAATAAAAACCAGAAAGTAAATACGTCCAAATAACGCCATCTGTTGTCGAGGTAACTCTCTAATTTTTCACGAGATGAATAAAATAAAATTTCAATTCAATCATCCCCTTCTATTCTATGCTCAGCGTATACTCTAAACCAAATAGAAACTGAGGAGCTGCAGACATTAAAGGAGAAGTCACAGAACATTTTCACCTACACTCAACAATTTCTTCCCCAGCACGCGAAATTCGGGCAGGATAACAGCTTCGAGTGCGAGGGTAAGGAAGATCTGGTTGGGCAGCATTCTTTCTGAAAGATCCAGGAAAATAGCAGGGGCTGTCCTCGTCGATCGTTCCCACAGAAGGTGCCGCATTAGTGCTAAAGCTTCTCGGAATTTCCTTCCCTTGCGGTCCAGGAGATGAATTACTCCTCTGTGAAGCCGCCCTCACGAGCTCACCAAAATCATCATCATTTCTGGAGGAGGTGCTGAAGTTCTTTGACAGGGTAATGGCGGAAACACCGAGACCCCCTGCAGCCAGGCCACTGTAGCTAGTCCTTCCCGCGCACTCAGAGACGCTTCTCACATAAAAATTTAAGGCTTTGACAAGGTATGGAAGAGGGGACAAAGCCTTAATTCTTCTGGAGAGTGATCTTAATCGGGGCTTTTTCGGAACAACACTGGTGGCTTCGCCATTGTTGCCGCCCTCCATTGGGAATTAATTTCAAAAGCCTTGTTTTTCCCTCAAACAAAACTTGTTATATCTGAAATATCTGATTTCTGGCCCCCGATTGTGTGATGGGCATATAAAGTTAAGTAGGTCAGAGTGATAGGGACATATGCATATCGAATAACGCGGAGTTGAAAAGAGGAGTACATGAACACGTCAATAAATTAGGGACCCTTGCATTTATTTTATGTCGGTGATTTTAGATTCGAAGCTAAGGAAAATGGCTACTGCATTATATAAATGACTAATGTATTATAATAATTTCGAGTTGTTGATTATATATATTATAAAAATCATAAATTATTGCTAGTCATTTTCTAAAGAAAAAGTGATATTAAAAACGAAATTTAAAATTATTAAATATTTATAAAAAAACAAATTATTGTTATTATAATATATTATATAATATAGTAAAGAAATCATATAAATACAATATTATTAGGGGAGAGGGGCCTATAGTGGAGCGGGGTCCAATTGTGGGGATAGAAGTAGTCCTTAGTGGGCCCCATAGTGGAGAACCTTAATATCCAATTGCAAAACACTTTTTATCCATAAAGTACATAAACTGACAAATCATGTGATGCCACATCAATGCACCAATAAAACATGACTTAGTGCACCACTATTGGTCTCACCTTTTTTTTGGGCCCTTTTGGATACCTCAACAAAAAGCATGCTGATGTGGCCCTAAAACGAAATATAGAAGCATGTGAGTTGCCAAATAAATTGTTGTACACAATTGGAAGTGATTTGAAATTTCACATATAGGATTTTGAGAAACGTGAAGTTAGGGTGCTCTACTATGGGCCCCTCTCCCCTATTATATGTTGATTTACAATTGATCATTTTATTGTGATATGGCTGAAAGCATAGTTTATAGTAAATATTTTGAGGAATGACAAATATTAGTTGTTGTTATACATATATTTTCATGATAAAGAAATAAATATTTGCATGAATTAAAAAAGTCAATTTATTTGTTTGGTTGTGTTAAGATGAGAAATTTCATATTGTAATTGCAAAAGACTATTTTTGTTGTTTCTTAAAAATACATATATTTTGTGATTGTTTGTTTAAATTTCTATTTTTATTTTATAAGATGAATATATTTTTTATAATAAAGATGCATAGAAAAAAATATCTATATTATAATTAATTATTGTATTATCATGTTTCTAATGAAGATTATAGAAAAAAACAAGCAAGTGGTTATAATGAAGTGTAAATGGCTTACTAGAAGTATAAAATTGTTTTCAAAAAATAAGGTTTGATTGAAAAAAACCCCATAAATTAATGAATGATAAATTTTAAAATATTTTCTATCAATTGAAATACTTCCACTAACACTTATATAAAGAATTAAGCTACCCGTGACTAAAAAAAGTCTTACTAGAAGTATAAAATTGTTTTGAAAAATAAGGTTTGGTTGAAAAAAACCCCATAAATTAATGAATGATAAATTTTAAAATATTTTCTATCAATTGAAATACTTCTACTAACAATTATATAAATAATTAAGCTACCCGTGACTAAAACATCATGGTTGACTAGTGAATTCTGACAAGAAATCTTGTCATATATCCACCCAATTTTAAAGGTTTCATACACTTAGAAAATGAACCAGTAAATGTATTGGTATGGACATTACTAGGAATACTTACCCAATGCAATTTTCCATAGCAATCTTCTTGTTTGTAAATGACATAGACCACATGGCTAGGGTTTTCTTGTGTCATACACAAAGGTGATTATCTCTTATACATCTCATAGGTACACATGGGAGTTAGTGCAAGTATACATCACCTAGACACATGGTGACTATCTTAGGAATACATCACATTTACATAGTGTAACTAGCTCAAGCACCTAATGCATATACATAATATGACTAGCTCATCAACGCAATGCATATATACAACATGAATAATTTAACAACCTCACAAGTACACATAGTGACCAACTAGTAAAGAGGAAATAATTGTAACCTTACTACAATAATTTTTTCCTTTTCCTAGTTAATTAACACTTAATCTTGTAACTACATCCCATCTAGAAAAGAAATCCCAATATATCCATCACCACATGGATCCCATATGTTTTCCAATCCATCACCACCTATGATGAGATAAAATCATCCCATGATACTATTATCATCAATAACAAGGGAATAAGTATAACAATGTGCACAATATTTGAGGTTTATTTATAGGAGTAAATAATGATTGAATCAAATTTACATAGTGACCAACTAGCAATAGGAAGTATATGTGACAATATGGCATGCATCTTCCTATTATCTTGTTCACTAACATGTAACTTTTAAGTGCATCCCAACTAGAAAATGAATGTGAGTGTATCCATACTACATTGCAGGTCCCATCCTTTTATTTGATTCTTTGCACCAATTTTGATGATGGAAAAGAAATTCACACTACTTGTGATCATCACTAGACACTTGGTGTAAGTGTAACAATACACATCACATAAGGCTATCAATAATATCTACAAAGTCCATTGAACCATTCTAGTTACTAGATACCGATGTCTATCACCTCCATGCTATTGAAAAATTTGAATCCAACCTTGTATAAGTTAACTCTAAACATCCATCACCAACATGGTAATAGTGAAATCCAACTAAGATCTATCATACCAATAGTATTTATCCTATGTGCTACTAGAAATAGCTAACTAGGCCTTAATATACAATACTTAGCGACTAATATATGTTATTTGCATGATACTAATGACAATTAGCAAGATCAAAATTGAATCATATCATGGATGGCTCCTAGTATCCTTCACCTCCATGCTACTAGTGAAATCTAATTTATTCATTAGATATGAAAAATAACTCTTGGCTTCTATCACCTACATTGTATGGGTGATCACCAACTAGATCTACAACTATATAAGAATTATTTTTAAATTTTGGGGTCATCATATGACCAATTCAACTCCTAGCTATATGTCCCATAAAGTGATCCATTAACATATATTGGGTCCTATAAACTTCTTGAGGTCAAATTATTGACACATAGTTAGAACATTAAACATGAGTTGGTCTCTAGTCAAGCACATATGCATAATCAAATACCACTCATAAAGAAATCAAGTTTTATATAGTTCATTTGAATTTTATTCAATAATATATTATTTATTCAACAAAAGGTAGTTCACAATAGTAATATTAAACAATATCCTACTTTGATTACTTACCATTTTTGTATGATACTAATCTTAAATCTTAGCAAATAATTTTTCAATAGAAAAATATAAAGGAAAAATGTTCTACCATACTTGGTGATGCTTACCATTAATTTCCCATAGCTAGTAAAGGTGGTCATAGGGAACTCCATCCTAAATTCAGCACAAAATTGGGTGCACATTTAGAATAAGTAGATCACCCATAAATGATAATGATAAATTTTTGTACCATCAAATATTAATGTATTAACTTGGAATCACTATTAAATACATGTTAGAAGGTTTCCTTATCTCATTCATAGCCATGTCATGGCAAATTTTTTTGTGTCCTTATTTCAAGAATAGAACTTACTAGGTCTTGACAATTACCTACATCTTCCTATACCTTTCAATGAACCAAGACACAAGGTTATAATGTCTAGCACATAAATTCAATTATTTTAGTTTAGATAAGATTAGGGGAATTCTCACACATTCACATTAGGATAAACCCTAATGATGGTGACTTTATAATTTCATCTAATATTGGAGTATATTTGAGGAAACCACACATCACAAACCTCAAAGTATATAATCTTTGATGATGACTAGTTGTCTTTCATTAGCTCAAACCTATATAGTAGGAACATATAGTTGATAGGATGGCTCACAAACATCCAATGCATAATTTGGCCTCTAGTTGAAGCATGCTAAAAAAGAAAGGTTGATCAAGTTTATGAACACCTAAACCTTGGAGCATGTTCCAAACCCCTCCATATGGACTTGGGCCATAAGAGCATCCTTCACTCAAGGGTTTATTACAAACCTTCTTTCAAACGGAATCAAATTCCTATATAACCCTCCTCACAATAATCTCTCATAATTCACATACCCAAGGTTTCCTAACCACCCCAAATAATATAACTCGTCGAAGTGAAATACGAATACTATTATAAAAGGGAAGCCATGGAAAGGACTAAACCCTAATAGTGTAACAAACCACCATCTACTAACTCCCACTCTAAAAAAACCATTGCTCATAGAGTTTCAACACTATGTCATAATCTTTTAGGGTTCTTTTAAATGAATCCATACCAATTAATAATGCTTAATAGTTAAAATTAATAAAAAAAATTAAGAAATTCCTACTCATGTTGGTAAAGCCACTTGTGATGCATATCCACATGGATCAAATCTTATACATAAATCTATATACCACCTTGACCAAAATTTATATCTTCAACCAGATATTTTCTCCTTAAAAATCTCATAATTTTTTATGCTTGAAAGTATTTTCGTTTTGTCAACCGAATAATAAAAATCTAAACATAAAATGTTTCATATGTATTCAATTTTTTTAACATGTCAAGCAAACTATGATCATGGTTATTCTCACACATTCACATTAGGATAGACCCTAATGATGGTGACTATAAAAGTTCATCCAAGATTGGAGTAGATTTTGTGAGCTTGAACATATTATTAAAAGGATGGTTTACAAACATCTAGTGCATAATTTAACCTCTAGTTAGAACATCTTAAAGAAGCAAGATTGATGAACACTCAAACCTTAGAAAATTTCCCAAATCCCTCCCCTATGAACATTAGCTATAAGAACATCATTCATTCAAGAACTGTCTACATAATTACTTTCAAATAGAATGAAATTCTAATGTAACCTTTCTCACAATAATCTCTCATAATTTCACATATCGAAGATTTCCTAACCATCTCAAACAACATTACTCATGAAAGTGAAATAAAAATAATATTATAAATGGCAGGCATCGAAAGGACTAAACCCTGATAGCGTAACAAACCATCACTTACTAACTCCCACTCTAAAGCAAAGCCACAGCTTATAAAATTTCATCAGTACTACGTCATATTGTCGTAGTGTTCTTTTAAATGAATCCCCGCCAATTAATAACTCTTAATAGTTACAATTAAAGAAAAACATTAAGAAATTTCTGGTCATGTTGGTAAATCCACCCGTCATGCATATCTATAAGTCAAAGCTTAAACAAATCTATATAGCTACAACAGTGGCCAAATTTTATATCTACGACTGGACTTTTCCTCCAAAGTCTCACAGTTTTGGAACGCATTTCTTGGATGAAACACGATCTCAATGACATTGGAGTGAACCGCTTTTCATATACAACGAATGCGATGAACATTATGTCCATAATGATATATTGGAAAATAAAACAACTATGGCAACTGTTGCCAAGTAACTCCGAACATTTCATGAATGTGCAAAACAAAATTTCAATTTCATTCTCCCCTTCTGTTCTATCCTCTAAACCAAATAGAAATTGAGCAGCTAAAGACATTAATGGAGAAGACAAAAAACATTTCACGTACACTCAACAATTTCTTTCGAAACACGGGAAGTTCAGTAAAGATGACATCTTTTATTGCAATGGAACTTATAAAATTGGACATCATTCTTTCTGAAAGAGCCTGGAAAATAGCAGGGGATGTCCTCGTCGATCCTTTCCAGATGATGTACCGCACTGTTTCTGAAGCTTCTCGGACTTGCCATCTCTTATGGTCGAGGAAATGAATTTCTTGTTCAATATATTTTGTAGAATAAAGTGAAAAAAAAATTGCAGAAAATAAAATATTGAAAACAATTACAAAATAAGAACATCAGATTTATCGCGGTTCACCATTAATTTAATGGCTACGTCCACACTCAGGGATTATGTCTTATTATTTTCAAGTTCTGAATTCATTACATATTCAGCTAGTAGCATATTAATAAAACAGTCTCCAATTAATATTTGGAAAATTCAATTTGAAATATACAACTTTTAAATTGGCCAACACATGCCAATAGCAGTAATTACAAAATGAGAAGGCATTTCAAATTATGAAGGAAACATGCTAATTTGGGCTTCACTTAACTCAACAATCTCCCACTTGAAGACCAAATTGCTGCTCAGAGATATCCCACCACTGCAAAGTTAATGTCAAAGTTGTACAAGGCCGAGAGAGGCTCTACAGAAA
Source organism: Sequoia sempervirens (assembly GCA_007258455.2). Taxonomy (NCBI): domain Eukaryota; kingdom Viridiplantae; phylum Streptophyta; class Pinopsida; order Cupressales; family Cupressaceae; genus Sequoia; species Sequoia sempervirens. The sequence continues at coordinate 47,124 of VDFB02018085.1, forward strand.
TTGAACTTCTCCTTGGAAACTACCTTTGTCAACATGTCAGCTGGATTCAACTTTGTGTCAATTTTCTCCACCTACAGCTTGCCTTCTTCAATACATGGAGAATGAAATGAATCACAACTTTATATGCTTTTTCCGATTATGAAAGGCTGAATTCTTTGACAAGTGAATAGCACTATTGCTATCACAAAAGAGAGTAAAAATAGATTGTTGAAACCATAAATCATCTATCAAACATTGCAACCATATCATTTCCTTTGCCCCTTCAAAAAGAGCATTATATTCTTCTTCCGTAGAAGAAAATGCAACCACCTGTTGCAACCGAGAAACTCAACTGATCGCTACGCCAACAAAAATGAATATATAATCGGTGGTAGAATGCCTTTTATCCAGATCTCTGGCCATATCTGAATCAACATAACCTTGTAGATGAATGTCCTTACCACCAAAATATAAACCATGATCAAAAGTACCTTTCAAATACCTGAATATCCACTGTATTGCCTATCAATGTTGTTTACCCAGATTACTCATAAATCTACTGATAACTGCCACTACTTGAACAATATCTGGACGAGTACAAGTCATGGTATACATTAAACTGCCAACTACGGATGAGTATGGAACATAGTTCGTGTGTTATTTTTCTTCATCTATGTTAGGACACATAGTTGAGGATAACTTAAAATGATCAGCCAAAAGAGTACTCACGGATTTGGCATTCTTCATATTAATTCTATCTAGGATTTTTAGAATATACTTTTCTTGAGATAATCTAAGTTCTCTCTTTTTCCTATCCTTGATTATATTCATCCAAAGAATCATCTTTTCTGCCCCTAAATACTTCATGGAAAATCTCTGAGATAAATATTTTTTTAATTCACGTACTATCCTCACACTATTACCAGCAACCAACATATTATCAACATAAAGTAATAAAATGAAAAACTCACTATTTGGAAGCTTCTTGTAATAAACACATGGGTCTGAATCACAATGAATAAATTATTGTTGAGTCATAAAGCTGTCAAATTTTAAATACCATTTCCTAGGGGCTTCCTTGAGCCCATACAAACTTTGCTTCAATCTGCAATATAAATGCTCTTGACCTAGTTTTGTAAACCCTTCAAGTTGCTCCATGTATAATTCCTCTTCAACATCTCCATGAAGAAAAATAGCTTTGACATCTAGTTGCTCAAGTTCAAGATCCCAAATGGCTACCAAGCCTAACACTACTCGAATAGTGGTCATTCGCACAACTGGTGAAAATATTTCATAAAAATCAATACCTTTTTCTTGACCAAAACCCTTGACAAATAATATGGCCCTGTAACATTGATGAACTCCCTCTTCCTCTTTCACATGATACACCCATTTATTCTTCAGAGGTTTCCGATTTGGCGGAAGAGGAACCAAATCCCAAGTGTCATTTGTTCAAAAAGATTCCATTTCTTCATGCATTGCCTCCATCCATTTGACTAAATTTGCATCTTTGAAAACTTTTTTGAAAGTTGTTGTTTCTGCCTCACCACAAAGCAATAATTCATTATCATAATTATCAGAAGAAAATAACTCAAAATCATCATACATTTTTGGTAACTTCCTCTTCTGAATTGATCTCCATAATTGAGAATTGATTTCAGATTGCAAATTTCCCTATGTCTCTAAATTTTCCTGATTACTCTGTAAGTTAGGACCATTGCTCTATTTTTCCATACTTCCCTGCACACTGCTCTGTTGAGGATAAACACCAGCTCCCACTTGAGGCAAAAAACCAAAGGTTAATGGCAACAATGAAGGCTACGAATGGATTGAAAATGGAGTGTATGAATTGGTCAAAGATGTGAACTAACCATTCAATGTTGCATTCCAACTAGCAAGGGAAGTGTATTATCATTTAAAGGTTGTGAATGAGTTAATGTAGGCAGCGAATCACTCAAAGGAGCACACGCTAGCAATAGAGGAGGGTGTGATTGAAATGGTGGAGAAATCTTCTCACCAATGGAAGGCAGCGAATAACTCAAGGCTGGCATAGAGGAATGTAAAGGTAGCAACGAAATGTTTGGGGACTATGTGTAGCCTTGTATAGGTTGTGAATTACTTAGCAAAGGTTGTTCATGACTTAAATGAGGTAGTGAATCAAACAATGAATGGTGCGTTTGAAATGTTGGGGCCAACATATGTGTTTGATTTGGTTTCCTATCAAACAAAAATGGCATGGGACTAGCTAAAGTCTACAAGGGTTGTGAATAAAAATTAACAGTAGGCAGAGAACAAACAATTTGTTGCAGAATAGACATAGATGAAGGAGGTTGTGAATAAACAGGGGTGCTCAAATTTGAAGAAATTACTAAAGGTTGGGAGAAAGAAAAAAAAAATTCATAACATGACCATTTTCAAATAAATCAACTTCAAAAAATTCATCTGAAAATTTGTCCAAAGGCTGCAAACCTAAGAATTTTTTCTCATTGAAGACAACATCTCGACTGCGAACAATATTTTTAGCAACAGGATCCCACAACCTAAAACCAAATTGATATTCTCCATAGCCTAGAACAATGCACCTTTTCAATTTGAAATTGAGCTTTATTCGTTATTCTTTGGGAATATGCACGAACGCTTCATAGCCAAACACCTACAAATTATGATATGAAATTCTCTTCCCAAGCCATCTTTCTTCAAGAATGTCAAAATCCAAATGAGATGACGAGGCACGATTATCAAATAGACTACAGTGTTGCACGCCTCTTCCCAAATCTCTTTTCCCAACCTAGCATTGGAGAGCATATAGCGAGCTCTCTCTAAAATTCTCCAATTCAATTGCTCAACTGCTCCATTTTCCTAAGGGGTGAATGGGACCACCTTGATTCTATGAATGTCGTTGTCTGGACATAAATTATCAAACTCCAAGGAGAAAAAATCTCCTCCATTATTAGTTTTTAGACATTTTATTTTATGTCCTATTTTATTTTTGAAAAGAGCCTTGAAAATTTTAAATTTTGAAAAAACTTTTAATTTCTTATTTAACATGTAAATCCAAACTTTTCGAGTATAATCATCCAAGAAAGTGACAAAGTAATTTGCACCACCAAAAGAAGTTACCTCTGTAGGACCAAAAACATTTGAATGCACAAGTGCCAAAGGAGTAGTTTTTTGATCATGGCCTATCCTCAAGAAGCTGGCTTGGCTTTGTTTGTCATAAAAACAATGTTCGTAAAATTGAAAATCCATCGATTGCAAGCTGGGAAGCTGGTCTCATTGAAGCATTACTTTAAGCCCTTTCTTGCTCATGTGACTGGGCCTCTTATGCCAAATTTCTGAATTGCTTTCCATGACTGTCATGGCAACTCCTACTTTATCATGGCATTTTAAAATATAAAGATTACCCTACTTCTTGCCTTTTGCAATCACTAAAACCCCTTTTGTTACTTGCCAATTTTTTAAAGAGAATTTAACATCACACCCAGAAGCAATTAATTGACTAACAGAAATTAAATTTCTTTTCAATAAAGTAACACATCTCACATCCTTTAAAATTCATTGACTGCCATTTTTTAAATTTAAAACTATATCACCCTTACCAACAATTTCACACTCCTTATTTTCACCAAGAAAAAACTTTACCGAAAGCACCTTCTTTGAAATTTGTGAAAGCTTTCCTGCACGAAGTAGCATGGAAAGAAGCTCTAGAACCAAGTACCTAAGAGTCTGCAGTCATGTCTCTGACAGCCAAGATTAAAACACCGTCATCCTTTTCACCTACAGTGTTTGCGTGATTTTTGATGAATGAGTCCTATGCCTTCTTATAATTCCAGCAAATTTTCTTTGTATGGCCTGGCTTGCCACAAAACCAATAGGCACCTATTTTTCCTCTTGACTACAATCTAGATTTTTCCCTCCTTTGACTATTATATTTTCCTCTTTCTTTACTTCTACCTTTGTTACTCATACTTACAACAGTTAGTGCCTCACTAGATGAGGGTTCCTTAGTTTTTCTCTGCATATCTTCACTCAGAAGAGTGGCTGCAACATCATCGAATTTCAACTTGCTTTTGGCAGCCACCAAGGTGCTCACTACCATCACAACACCTTCAAAACTATTAGGTAAAGAATACAGTAATAAAATAGCTTTGATCTCATCATCCAAATTTATGCCTACAGAAATCAGCTGGGTAACTAATGTATTAAATTCATTTAAATGATTGGACATAACCCCTCCTTCTCTCATTTTTAAATTATGCAGTTTCTTCATAATAAATACCTTATTGGAGGTAAATTCCATCTCATACATTGAAGAAAATTTGTCCCATAGCTCCTGTGTTGTCTTCTCTGCAGAGACATTAAATAAAACATTGGTGGACAACGATGGAAAAATTGTAGCTCTTGCTTTTTTGTCCAACTTCTCCCATTCTTCATTAGATGGAGATCCTTTCCCTTTGGTTTTTCCAGCCAATGCATTTGAAAGGTCTTGTTTGATGAGAAGGTATTCCACCTGCACTTTCCAAAGGCCAAAATTTTGTCCTCCAAACTTTTCTATTTGCCACTTGTCTGCATCTTCCATGGCTGTAGAAGTTCTTCACAATTTCCTGCACCAAATTTATCTAACTTGCTCTGATCATACCAATTGTTGAATATATTTTGTAGAATAAAGTGAAAAAGAAATTACAGAAAATAAAATATTGAAAACAATTATAAAATAAGAACACTAGATTTATCATGGTTCACCATTAATTTAATGGCTATGTCCACACTTAGGGATTATCTCTTATTATTTTCAAGTTCTGAATTCATTACATATTCATCCAACAACATATTAATAAAATAGTCTCCAACCAATATTTGGAAAAATCAATTCAAAATATACAACTTCTAAATTGGCCAACACACGCCAATAGAAGTAATTACAAAATGAGAAAGCATTTCAAATTATGAAGGAAACATCCTAATTTGGGCTTCACTTAACCCAACATTGCTCCCATGTGATATGTCCCTCACGAGCTCACCAAGTTCATTGTCATTTGTGGAGGAGGTTGTGCAGCTCTTTGGTGGGACAACAGTGGAAACATTGAGATCCCCTACAGCCAGGTCGCTACGATTGGTCCTCCCTACACAATCAAACACCCTTTTGAAGTAAAAATTTAGGGTTTTTACAAGGCATGGAAGAGGGGAAAAAGCTTTAATTCCTCTACAGAGTGATTTTAATTTGGACTTCTTTCAAACACCATTGGTGGTTTTTGCCATTGTTTCTATCTTCCATGAGGAATTAATCTCAGAAGCCTTGTTTGTGTAGTTTCTTAAAACCCAGAACAAGAAACAATGAACACAATAGAAACAAAGAAGAGAATTTTTTACACAAACACAGGGTCTCAGCTTTATTCTTTTGATAATTAAATCCATTGATCTCTTTTATAGAAAATTTCCTTTTCCATTACAATTCTAAATATAGTTCATGCATGCATCTCATGTAAACATTGATCATGCATCACTTTCCAACACTTTGTCTCTCTAAAAATCATTAATATCTAAAATCTAGTTTTTGATTGTGATTGTGTAAAGATAAAGAGGTGAGTGTGATGGGGAGTGGGACATATGATTTATAAATAAACATTGATCATGCATCACTTTCCAACACTTTGTCTCTCTAAAAAACTGTAATATCTAAAATCTAGTTTGTAATTGTGATTGTGTAAAGATAAGGAGGTGAACGTGATGGGGAGTGGGACATATGATTTATAAATAAACACATCAAATTCTGTGGGACTAGAAGAGAAGAGCAATTGATGGACATGTGATTAAAACCATGGGTGTTGGGTTCATTCCACACTTGTTAAACTAAATTTCAACATGTGAATGGTAAAAATAATGTTGCATAATAATTGTATAGGGATGGGTGCCTATATCATAATCATGAACACATAATTTACATGAGTACATCATAATGCATGTACATATGAATAATGTGGGGGATATGTATGTAGGAATGTGTGTAGTTGGATGAGTAAGAGCAAGGGAAATGAGCTCAACATTACAAAAATGTGCACCATTGTTAATATATAGATGTGGTTAGCTAATCTCTCAAAATAGGTTTAAAATAAAATTGGAATTGGTATGGGTATGTAAATTTAAACGTTACATTATTCAGAACCCCACATTTATATTCTTGTGAATCTTAAAATTATAGATAAATTTATTATTTAGACATAAAAAGATACCTCATGACAATATAAAGAAATGGATCATGCATTGAATATGATTGTTTAAGTCCATCCTTTAGCACGTTTTCTCCATAATGAAATTTTGAAATAAAGGAAAAATGTGTTATGAGTATCCTCTATCATGAAAGTAAGAATGAAAGAAATAACAAGTTGAATTTTAGTGTCAATGTTTGTGAGGAAAAAAGGAGGGAGAGAGGAGGGTTTGAATAAGTTTACAGATACAAAACGTGGTAATGCTCCACTTCATTTTGTTTTCATAGGATGACATGACATATGAGATATTTTCATATCATGTGGTAAGTTCTCTAGTAACGGTGATGGGCCTCTATATAGGAAATTATAATTATTTTTTATCTCAACATAATAGTGTTAATATTATATTATTCCCCATTGAAATGGATGTATCCATCATATGCAAGGATTTGAATGATGGGCAATGATATTATTCATACATTATGTGCAACCTTCCAAAAGCTTATAGTTACAAGTGAACCCCTTGATTATGTAGAGAAGGGGTGAGATGAGAAGGTATTTGTGTCTAGACTCTAACCATCTTGAATATTCATAAGGCATGTGTGTTTGATGTGTCATGTGCAATTGAAAAGTGTGATAAAGATTTCATGCACACATGAGTTAAGTTTCTCAAAGAAAGTGAACATGTGTCTTATCCATATTAGGTTAAAAAGGGTGAAAAATCCCAAATTTGGACTCAACTTGTTTGAATAGGTCTCACCTAGAAAAAATAAAAAGATAACTAGATGTAAAATACTTCTATTTTCACTATACATGCTAAACCTATAGTGGCAGGAAGGGTAGAAACATCTGACATCATAAGGTAAAAGTAAAATGTTGTATCACACTATTATAAAGGAAATGACTAACATTGATCCAACTCTTTAACTTTAATCGTTAGTAAGTGATATATATGTTTTGAATTTTTTTTATTAGAGGTAAAAGTGGGTTTTGATGGGGCCCAAAACCTAGTACAAGGAAAAACAAGTTGTACAAAGATTAAATCATAAACCAACAGTAGCACCAAAGCATCCTCTAAAGGACAAACATGACTACACATGCTGCACCAAACATACAAGCAAGGGCCTAAAACCCCTTTACAGCTTAATTTTAACTGGGATTAGAAACCCTTAGAGATACAAAGAATTTTCCTGCATCTACCAGGCATGAGCAAACTTGTCACTCATGGAAGACACCATAGAGCTAAGAAAGATAACTAGATCAAAGGTGTAGGACACCATCAAATCCCTAATCAAATCATCCTGTTGAAACAAAGAGAGAAACTTAGAATACCACCCAATTTGCAGTAAAACATGAAAATCCAAAGAAACCAAATCATCCATGGATAACTCTAGCAACATCAACTCCTTCAAAGCACTCTGGTCACAGGAAACCAACTCCAAAACCACCTCTATAGGAATAAGATCCCCTCTATTGGAGAAGATGTTGCAAGCAGCAAGACCATCACATCCAGAAATCATGAACACCCTCCATCTCCACCTCATAGGAGATCTACCCACCTCAATAAGAATAGCTAAGGGAGGTCCACCACCATAGGACCAAAGGAGAAATCTAACACAATAGCCAAGCACACACCTATAGCATCCTTCAGTAAACACTACATTAGAAATAAAATCTGAGTCTTCACAAAAGGCCAAAACAATTGAGCCAAAAGTATGTAGACATGAAGCAGCTCATCCCAAGAGAAGACCACAACCCCCAACATTAGCCATGTAGGGGGCAAGAGGAAAAACAACATCCTTAGCAAAGAAGGTCCAAAGGCATTCAACCAGAGAGAACAAGGCCTTAACAAAAATTCATCTAGAGAGTACAAGGCCATAGAGAGCACAACAATAGAAAGAACCACATGCCAAAAGACCACCAATGGTAGATTCCCAATCACAGAATGAACGAGAACACACAACCCCCAAGAGTAATAGGGGTTCCCAAATAGGATGAGAAGTAGGAGAAGGGCCAATAGGAATGAACACCAAGCAAGCCCAACACGCCAGTCAAAGCTAGAGATAAGCTAAAACTCCCAACAACCACCCAGAGGGAAACACCACCACTCCATAGAGGGGACATAAATAACCCAAAACACTCCAAGACCAAAACCTCCAAAATAGAGCCACCCAACAAACGATAGGAAAATGTGAAGGGAAACAAAGAAGAATCCAAAAGTATAATAGAACAACAAGAAAAACCACCAAGCCTTCTTATTATGTCGAATAGGAACTAAAAATCCTCTACAAATCCTTAGCACATCCATTGCTAGGAAGGAAACCAGAAGAAAGACGAGGATACCAGATGCCAATCACCATCAGGGTCAAAAACCACACCACCATCCATCTCAAAAACACCAAAGGCCAATAGAAGAAGGCTAAGCCATCATAGCCTCCCCACAAGGCAACAACTCCCTAGGAAGAAGAAGCCACGGCAAAGCCATGCAATGGTCACAACCTCCACAAAATGAACACCTACCAGAGAACATCTAGCAGGAGTGCCAAAGACTCTACCATCCACACCATCTGGGTCACCCTCATCATCAGAATGTGCATCGACATCATCTCTCAATTTGAATTTGCCTCCTCCCATTGACACTACTACCCTTGTCACTGCTCCCATCCTTATGTTGATAGATGTGAGTCATATATGTTTTGAATGTTGAAATGATGTAAACTAAAAAAATGTGAATTCTATGTTTGTATTTTTTTAGACTGTAAAAATTATTTGAATATATATATATATATATATATATTTAAAATTGATGCTATAATTTAGTTGTTGATAAAATGTTGAAAAAATGAAGTTACATGGGATGTCACTCTTTATATAGTAACTTTATTTTTCCTTCACTTTTTTTGTGTGTACTTATAACTTCAAACTTTAGTGCATGGATTTATTTTTTATAATTTTGATAAACATATTTTTTTAAATAAATATTAAAATTTGCATGTATTGAAAGCACACCCATTTCCATAAGACACATAATTTTTTTCTTGAAGCACAAGGAAAAACTTGATTGAACAAATTTAAATTTTTTGAAACACAACCACCACAACTCTAAAGATACGACATCAACATGTCAAATTACACAAAAGTATGCACACGAGCATTATATGAAACACAACGAAATAAGGATGAAAATAAGAAGATGACCTCTCCATTACATAAGAAAGGTGGAAATAGTGGGAGAATAACCACACATGGTCCATAAATCCACCATGAAGAACATATGAGAGAGAGAGAGGAAACAACTCCTACATGATGATCGATTACAACATATGATTGTGTTCTCTCACAACACAACAATAGGACAAGATGAGGGAATCATCAACCTCCAATCCACATCTTGAATTACTAAACAAATATAAACAAGAATAAAACTTCACTAAAGGATGTTAAAATAAGAGATACAAACTCTCCACTAATTGGAATGACAATGGGTCACTTCCATACAAGTGCACACTTCCCAAGATGTTCCATCATAATGTGACATCACACAAGTGGATGTATACTAAAAAATGACATCCCAATACCTATGAGGAATGTTGAGAAAACTAACAAGATCAACCATGAAGGTTTATAACCTTCCCAAGACTTTACAAGACAAGGTGCACAATCTCCCTAATGCTAGGTTTGCTAATAGGGTAACGTTAGAAGAGTGCACTTAAAATGGAGTAGGATAAACCAAAATAACTCAATTAAGACACTAATGACAATACTTTAATACCATTAGAGCCTCAATACCATGATGAACAACTTTCATTTACATGGTTTACTCATACGAGGTCTTAAAACCTAGAGAGATGATCCAGTCCTAAGAGAGATAACTTGACTAGACTTTTGAATGTCTATTCGATGAAAATGATTGTCACAAACAAGATACAAAACATAAAAAATATCCAAAAATAGGTCTACATTTTAAATTGGTGAACCCCACTTTTACATTTTCCCCTACCCTAATTTTCACCCTATTTTATGTATGTACCCAAAACATTTGGTTGAGAAGTCCTCTACTTTCCTTTTAAAATTTCAAAGTGTTTCCTATTCTTCCCATGCATAAAAATGTAAAATTTTAATGGAAACCACTTGTATACTCCCCATTTTAGGAAAATGCTAACTTTTCACCTCCCCATTAACAATATCAAGCTGGTTATGCCTCCCATTTCACTTCATGGAGCCCTTTTGTTGTGTGTTCCCAACCTTCTCAAAATTCTTACCACCCACCCCCTATTTAGTCTTCTTGGACACCCACATGTTCCTATTAGAAACCCCAAGAGACTCATCATTTTGAAAATTATCCTTTTTTATGTCCATGTTAGCCCCAAAGTTCTCGTAATATGAGTGTATGTGAAATTACAAGCATATAATGTTAGATTTCAATAGAAAAATGAATGATATTGAAAGACAATAAGAGTTTGACCTATAGCAGGAGGAGTTGGATAATCAAGCCTATCAAGGGTAGCAAGGTTTTTTCCCACAATAGGATGAGTTTTTCAATCAAGCTCACTATCCACAATAGAAAAATATAGAAGCTCAATGGAAGTATGAGAAACAATTGGAGGCACAAAGAAGAAAACAAGGGGATTATACAACAAAGGATGTAGCTTCTAGGAAAGAGCAACTCATACTTTCCCTTGCTTTAGCACAAATCTTGGAGACTCAAAAATCCCTTTGTGTGCCTAGTTTTAAATAAACACCTCCACCAGTTCGAGAGCAACCTACTAAGGAGAAGGTAAGAAATCATAAGTTTGTAAGTTTCAAGAACCCTAAAAATCCTCTTGAAACTTCCATTCACCCTCCTTGACTTCCAAAACAACCAATTGGGCAAGAGGTTTGCAAGCACAAAATTTTTAGTCTCAAGAATCATCCTAATCAGCCTCTTGAAACTCATTTTCAACCTCCTATATATGCCATCAAGTAGATTTCCTATGTTGGAGATCTCAATTTTTGATAGCCTCCATTCCTCAAAAGAACCATCCCTTGAGGAGGCTCATCATTTTTCTCCTATTGAGTAGCTCCTTTTGGTTGAGGATCCTTCTTATGCTCTAGACAATGAGTGTCTTGAGATGCTACAAGAAAAAGTTGAAGATAATAAGTTGTAGTAGCAAGACATTATACAAGTAAAGGAAAATGAAATAGTAGAGGGACCAATCCTCTCAATTGATGCCCTCCCTTATTTCTTTGAAGATGAGAAGGATAGATTACATATACCTACATCAATAGAATCTTTTGAGAAGCTTGGTCCTGGCTTGATGGATGAAGATAATTCCAAGGTTTTGGAGCAACAGTAGTAGACATGTTTAGCCCCTATTATAGTGGAGGAAAATCCCCTAACTTTAATAAGGTATGCAATTCTAAGGTGGAGGACCTCTTTTGTGATGATTTAGAAGCTTTTTTTCAATCTTGGATGTCAATCCTTCACCCCCAAAAGAGGATCAAAGAGGGAAACAACATAAGAGTGAGGAGAAAATGAAGGATGTGGTAGCCATTATGTTCCAAATTTCTGATTTTGTTGCAACCAGTTGCCAAGAATAGATTAAAATAGAAAGAAAAATTGAAGAATTTCATTCTTCACTTGAAGTGTCTCAAAAATCTGAAGTTTGTCTTGATGAAGTTTGCATCAATGCAAGTAATTCAATTGTTGTTGAGCAGCCACACATCTATTGGGAGAGTGATTCTCTTGTTGCTCAATTTGATGGTATGCATGAGATTCAAATCTTTTCATTTGAGGTGCATGAGGAAGGTCTTTCTTGTGCAAATCAACGAACAGGTTTGGCATATTTTGCATCACCATGTGAGCTGAAAACTTTCTCTTTTTGTTTCAGTTCATGAAATGAGGAGGTTAGTAGTGATGGAATTCACCTATTCTTTTGTGAGGTGAGTTCTCTTCCCTCTATATAAGGTTTTTTTTGGGATGTTGATCTATCTTCAAGAAACATCATCCTTGTTGTTATATGTTCACTTGAGGCACCAGTGTCAGATGAATCTGACACTAGTATTATATGGTTCCCTTGCAAAGGAACAATTTATAGTGAATTGATCCTTCACCTTTCAGGTATTTTGTGCAGTTCCATGCATGTTGGAAATGGTTATTGGTGGTTATAGCTAGGTGAGGTCTGCAACTATGGTTTGAGGGAGATCAACTCCTTCAAAAGGTTCATCTTTAATAGAGGAAAATTTCCATTTTTTGCTTCATGTTATTTTCATGTACATACTATAGTTGTTTTTCTTTCTATGAAGTGATTTTACACACCATGCATTATCCTTAAGGGAATGTATGGTCTATATTTCTTTCTTTTCTCCAAGTGCATGCCTGCACATGTTTTGTATTTTCCATTGGGAGGCCCAACTGTTGAAGATTTACCCTCATGACTACATGCCCAATGGACTGTTAAGGCCCTTGGTTTCCATGATTAGCAAGCAATCATCCCATAGAAATTACCATAAATGTTGGTATTTCATGCCACCCTTTGATGACCCATCATTGATAACCGATCTAAGAGATCCTACATAGGCCATCTTGCATGAATTCTCCTTGAAGTTTCCTAAAATTGGTTGGGTTGTGTATTCACACCTTCAGGCTATCTCTTTCTTTCTTCCTTGCATCCATATTCTATCACCCCCAATCTCCTCAGGTTCTTCTCCCTTTCTTGTCATTTCTCTCCTTAGCTTGTCAGGTTTCAGCCATCGAGCTTAACCCTTTCCCTCTACCTCCTATCCTTCCTTCTGAAAATAACTAAGTGTTAATCTTTTAGGGGTTGAACTTGGGCCTTACCCTTTACCTCTTACCTTTGTTATGGTAAGAGATAAGCCTACCCTTTGACCTCTAATTCTTGATATGCTTTTGGAAAAACAACTAAGTGTTTGTTTTTCAAGAATCAAGGATCAGTCTTTCCCTTTACCATTTACCATTTCTCATGCTTAGTGGTAAGTCATAAGGCATCCACCCGATACCCAACTCCCAAAAACTTCTCTTCCCTTTTGTCTCCTTCTTTAAGCCCCATTTTTCTTCTCAAAGGTTTTAAATTTCTTGCCTAGGGTCTCATTTCTTCCAATCCATCTAGGCCTTTTACTCATGTTTTCTGATGTTAGACTTTTTTCTTGCCTCTTACTGCTTTTCCTTGTCATTGGTAAGTGGTAAGCGGTAAGACCGACCCCTGATCTCCAAATTTCGATGAGTAATTTTGGGATTCAGTGTTTTCCCTTTTCTCATGCATTTTCCTTGCTTAGTGATAAGCGATGAGTGGTATGCCCGATCTTTGAAGCTTGACACTGATGCCAATATGGTATGTTGTTTGAGGTATTAATGATGACTAAGGTCCAATGTCTAAAAGGGTAATAATTTTCAGGCTTATGGAACATTTAATGATGCAAAGGTTTCTTTTTAGGCCCGCCGCCCCGACCATTCAGTAGATTTGGTGTATTTTCTAGGTGACACCATGAATGTTCGATCTAAATTTTGAGCAACTTGTTTTGATATTTAGAATTCAAGGATGAAATTTGTTGCTTCCTTAACTTCTGTAAGTGGATTAGGTGTCAATGCTCTCTTATTTCCATTTTTTTGACTTTCCTGATGAATCCATGCACTAATCATAATTTTCACTGGATGGCTTCATCCTTTTATGGACAACCTTCATTGCTAATCCTGGTTAGGGTTAGGGTTTGATTTGTGATTCTATGTTATGCCTAATCTATAAATAAAAGAAATGTATTCATTTCAAGGATTCTTCCTCTAGCTCCTTTGAGGTTTTTCTTTGGTAGACATGATTTTTGCACCTCTACAATTGTAAAGATTGGCTTTTTCCTGTACATTAATGAAATCAAGAAATCTTTCCTCTTCTCAATTTTTTTATGTTTTTGTAAGTTTATTTCCTTCATATATATGTGTTTGTTTTCCTTTTCATGCATGCATGTTTGTTTAAATTGTTTACAGTTGTTTTTTGAGAAACCTTCCTTTCCTTCCATCAACTTGTCAAACCCTAACTTTCTTGTATGCCTCTAGGAATCAAGCAAATAGAGAGCTATGTGTGTCCCATATTCCCTCTTTGTTGATGTTGTAGAACAGTCTAATTTAGGGAGAAACAAATTTTCCATCTTGGTGTATCACCTCAATTTCCCTTTCATGCATTCCTTCTCCCCTTTTCCCTATGAGATATTAGGGTAGGGTAGTGGTAGGATTTCATGTGTGGGGTTGGACCAACACATTGTACTTGGATGGAAAGAGGAACCAATACTTCTTTAGAGATTCAACCTCATACGCACAAAGGTCCCAAACCTTGAGGTTGTTTCCATTGTGTCATTGAAATGTTGAATTTCATGTTCAACAGGGTGCACAATTTCATGTGACAACAAGTACCCCCCTCCACCACATCTCCAATACAATATATCAAGGAATTTATAGAACAAAAAAATAATTCCAACCTATGTTGGCACCATAGTTAAGCTACACCTACCACTAGTAGGTTCAGAATATATTTATTAGGCATATCTCCCTGTAAGAGAGGGGGACCAACAACATCAAGGCTCTAGGTCATAGAGAGATGAGAGCGAAGGGATGCCCTAACTTACATCACTCTAAAGGGGTGTTTTGGGTAGAGTTTGAGAATGATGAGGACTATAAAGTACCTCAATCACCCTTCAGACCTGAAATCCAAGTTTAAGCTAGGCGAGCTAGTTTTCAGAGTCAATACTACACCTTAGAAAGCTCTCTATTTGAGGATGAAAGTGCAGTTCTGGGATGATAGCATTGCACATTAGTGTCTCTTAGGTGTGTTGGAATCTGTACAACTAGAAGATAGAAAGTACAATAAAAACTACGAGAAAATAAACTAAAAACCTAGCTAACTATTCTTGAATAAACAAAATAGAATAATAAATTATGAAAAGTACAAATGAAGATGATAAAGTGGATAGATGAAGGCTAAAGTAATGAAGATGATATCACCAAGGCACCAGTTCACCAGCTAGCTCCAAATACACGTCCACCTATACACAAGAAAGAGGGGAAAATTGTTGGGGTTGTATAGGGGTCTGCCTCAATCAAACCCCCATTTTGTTGTTTCCACCTCCACTGAAGCTAGATAGCAATGAGAGAAATATACGATAAAGAAGTGAAGAAAGTAGAAGATGCAATAAACACTACAAAGCAGTAAAGTGATACTCAACCAAATCACAAAGGAGAGGAGTGAAACATTACCACCTCCACCCAAAAGCTCACTAGCTAGTGGAGGAGAAAGTTGACTTGGAAAGGTCACCACATCCTCCATTGTGATGGAAGGAGGTTTCACAAGACTCCAAGACCACGTTTCTATGGCTTACTTCACACTTTCTTTGCAAAGTTGATTAAGTATTGTTGCTATAATTGAGTGTTGAAATGCTACTAAAGAGTGAAGAGAATGCTGAAAATGCTTGAGAATGTGAAAGAAGGATGCAAGAGCTTCTGAAGAGATCAAGAAAATTGTTAGAGGATTAAATAGAATGAGAATGGATGAATTTGAAGGAGAAGTTGGAAGAATCTACCATTTTCAAGGTTAGTTGGTTGACAAGGGACATTACAAGTTGACCCTAATCAAAAGTGCAATGCCTCTGCCAAATTCAAACATAGGAATCTATTAGGGATGTAAGCGTGCCACACAGACATCTACATGTTGCACACACATCTTTGGAAAATATTATCTCACCAACACAAGAGACAGACACCAAGTGGAAGGAAGGTAGTTGGGTGATGTTGAATTTTTCCTTTAGATTTAATTTTTTAAGGTGAAGGTATGTGAAAGGGGAATCTACGTAAGGGGTGAAAATTCACTCCTATACATTTTTTTCCTACTTTAATGAGCACAAGTACTAATGAGTGCTTTGACAAAGTAGATCGAAGAGTTAGAAGGGTTAGAGATGTATACCTAAACCATTAAGGAAGCAGATCGTAATATGGTGAGCTCAAAAGCATTGGTTTGAACAAAAGACTCCATAGCCCTGCAAAAATTTCTATGAAGTTGCAAAAGGTACATTGAAGGCCCTCCAACCAATGATGGACACATCTTGCAGGATGAAAGTGTCTCACAAGGCTGCAGACCTATAAGGAGGCAGCTCCCAAGATCTCTCACATGAAGGAATCCCTGTGAATTATGTGCCTTATAGGCTTGCAGACTTGCAAGAAGGCATCCCCCAAGATCTCTCACATGAAGAAAACCTAGATGAAAGCACCCTACAATCACGTAAACCTGCAAGGAGGTATTCCCCAAGATCTCTCACATGAAGGAAACCTAGATGAAATCACCTTATAGGCCTGCTTACCTACAAGAAGATATCCCCCAAGATCTCTCACATGAAGGAAATCCAAATGAAAGCATCTTATAGGCCTACAAATCTACAAAAGGGTATCTCACAAGATCTCTCACATGAAGGAAACCCAAATGAAAGCACCTTATAGGCCCACATACCTTCAAGGAGGTATCCCCCAAGATCTCTCACATGAAGGAAACCTAGATGAAAGCACCTAAGGGCCCACTTACTTGCAAGAAGGTATTCCCCAAGATCTCTCACATGAAGGAAACCCAAATGAAAGCACCTTATAGGCCCGCAAACCTGGAAGAAGGTCTCCCCCAAGATCTCTCACATGAAGGAAACCTAAATGAAAGCATCTTATAGGGCCAAAAACCTGCAAGGAGGTAACCCCCAAGATCTCTTTCATGGAGGAAACCCAAAGGAGGAGACTTCGTAGAGTCCAATTGGAAAGTGGCTTCATAGGTGCACCTACAAAGCAACATATTTAACAGTAGATAAAGCATGTCCAAAATAAAGCAGCCACATAGGCAATAAAGTAGATATTCTCAAAAACCATTAGTAAATTAGAAAGCTTTCAAAGGGCTCCCTCAGGAACCTAGCATAAGAAGAGGGTCCACCTAAGGAATGTGTTGTTCGAAAGTACAAAGAGAGACATCTTTTTGTCAAATTGATTCATCATTAAGGAATCCTTTCGAAAGACATTCACTTCATCAAGGAATTCAAAAGGAAGAAAATGATCCCTTGTGAGGGGAAGGTAAAGGCTACTCCCACCTCAAAGGAAAGTTCTCAAGCTCTTTCTTTGCGAACCCATAATGAAGGAAACACATTACATTACGGGTCCTAGTTGTGAATGCGGTTTTGAAAAAGAAATGTTCATGAGGATTTTTGAAAAAAGATTCGTTGGTAGGGAATGCATTTTTTGAAAATCATAGTGTCATAGAAATGGTGTAGTCACACATGATAGGGAAAACTCAAACAAAGAAGAGAAAAAACATAAGAAAAGATAAAATGAGAAATAAACATAAACGAAGGGCACAAGGGTGATTTGATATTTCGAGGTCAGAACTTCTCATAAATATATATAAGTATAATAATAATAGTATACAAATAAACTATCATCAACCCCATACTATATCAAACCATGTGAAGAATGTACGAGAAAAAAATTTAAAAATAAACAATTGGGTCAGCATGGAAGAGAATCCTAAATTCCCCCAACACTTTACATCATCCCCAATTTTCTAAAAATCAATCACAAACATTAAAGAATGATGATACAGATAGAAGGTGGTTTATGACAGAAAAACTACTCTTGTATCCAAGCACCAACAAGAGTGAAAAGGATCTTCTAGGAACACATAGCATGAGTACGAGGGAACACATCACAACACACACACTTCTAATCTAAAGATAAAGAAGAAGCCTTCTAGGTGTGTGCGAGAAGTTGAGTCCACTTTTTGGCCAAAAAGTGGAAGTGTTTTCCCTGATTTCCAGAATTTGACACATTTGACCTTAAATTTTGAAGCACTTAGAGATGGAATCTTCAAAAAAGTCACTAATCATAAAATGTAGTACTCAGAGTTTAGTTTTCAAATATGTAATTTATTTCAATACCCAGATTGTAAAAATTGAGTCTCAATAGGTGTTTCTAAAAACCACTATTTAAAAGTCACTTTTTAATACCATACCATGCACGTGTACGACATCCATATTTTTCTAAATCCTTTTGGGAAAAGATTTGTGACTCACTAAATCTTGTTTTCAATATTTTTTTATAACTTTTTATTGAATATTTTTTTCTTATTAAATATTTATTAGGCATATTTGTCATTTTGAAAAATTGTCATGTACGACATGCATAAGATGACCTAAACCTATCATTTTTTGATTTTTATTTTTTTAACCTGAAAAGAATTGTCTAAAGTTTGTTCTCGTGCAATCCGTTCGTCAAAATGTTATGTTGATCAAAAATTATTAAAATACTAAAAAAACCTGAATATTCAAGTTTATGGACTAGTTTCATTAGAAATTAATTGAAAAATAGAAAAAATAATCAAATTATTAAAAAAATTACATATTTGGAATCAAGACTGTCTTGTCTATAATGGGTTCTAATTTCGTAAAAAAATTATGCAAAATAGGTCTTCAAACATATGTCCAAAGTCATTATTTTCCTGTGACATTAACTGGACCTTCAAGCTATAGGTCAAAGCAGGTCCAAAGCTTAGGTTCGGGTCCCCAAGCCATTTCCCAAACCAAAAAATAAGCAAAAAAACTCGCTAAAAAATTCATAATTTAAAAAATGGGATCCTGTTTCAAAATGGGATCCCGTTTCATAAAAAAAACCATTTTTTATGGTTCTATGAAACGAGATCCCGTTTTGTAAAATGGGATCCCATTTTGAAAAACTTCCCGCAAATGGAAATTTTTCAAAAATTGGAAGTTTCCATTTTTGGAAAACTTTCAACAGGGGATCTCGTTTTAAAAACATTCCATTTCCCATTTTGGAAAGTTTTAAAACGGGACCCCGCTTTGAAAACTTTCCAAAATGAAAATTTCCAAAAAAGGATCCAAAAACGGGATCCCTATTTTAAATTTAGGCTCGAGATCCGCTAAATGGGATCCCATTTTTAAAAGGATCCCGCTTTTTTAAAAAAGTGGATCCAAAAATGGGAGCCCGTTTATTAAAAAGCGGGATCCCATTTTTTGCAAGCTGAATTCATTTTTTTTGCCTAAGGCAAAAACTTCCACATTTCGTGGACTCAACTTTGTGCACTTACCCTTCCCCTAACACTCATCGACCAAGAAGTCGTCTGCTTCCCATTCTAGATCATCATAAGGGGAAGGAGGAAAAGCCTACAGTGGTGGAATATTAAGGGGGGGAGCTTTTGACCCTACTACAACAAGGGCTAAGGAAGAAGTCTCCTCCACTCAGTTCCCTTGGAGCTATGATAAACGATTTCGTGAAGAGGCTGACAAGGCAAAAAGTTCATCTAGAGAGTTAAACATGCACTTCACTGGAGTTCCATATCATACGTCAATGGATGGAGAGTGTTGTTCCTAAGATCCACTACTAGACTAACTAAGTGAGTCAGGAGTGGTGACAAACTCAAGGGAAAATGGGACTAATTTTGTAACTAAGACAAAACAAGCCAATGCGGGAGCACCCTTGGGAGAGGATGAGATCCTCTTATGCCCTCCATCACTGAAAGGGACATCCTCTACCTTTTTCTTCGTCGGGAGATGAGAACTCCCCATAGACGAGGCAAGAGGCATGAAGGAAGAGGAGGAGGAGAAAACTGCAACAAACACCACCAAAGTATTCGACCTATCCATGAGTTTTGGGAAAGGAGAGACATTTGAAAGGGACATCAACAAGGGCAGATCAATCAAAGGAGTGATGAGTACCTACACCATTTTGGGGTTAGACACAGTCACAATAGGAGTCAAAAGCAATATGGGGCTTGGTTGAATGGAAGCCAAGGGGACGAGAGAGGAGGATGCAACAAGAAGCCCTAAAGAAGGGGCAGTCACCTCCTCTTCCTTTCTCTACAAGGCATCCTACTCAGTTGTAAGATCCTTTTTCTGATGCTTGCACTCACACGTAAAGTGGTTTCCATGACTCTTCAAGCTAGAGGATGGAGGTTGCGAAGGAGTGAAAGAATCCTACTCAACCATGGGAGTGTACACCATAGTTGTCTCCAGTGGAGGGACAAGATCCTAAATAGGAGAAGGAGGAGTAGGTTGAGAAGCAACGGGGGGAGTCAACTCTAGTGCCTCAGCAGTAGGCCTCTTCCTATTTACTACTTTTGGAGCAGGAGTGGTAGGAGGTCATAGAGGCCGAGACATAGAGGATTCCCCATGGGGACCTTTCTTTCTACCATATCAAATGGGCCTAGGCTCTTGGGTAGAATAGGAAGGTCGAATGCGGGACACTTAGGCTTTTGCCAAGAGGGAACCATAGGATTCTCTCACAAATGGGAAACAAAATTTGATGGTGCCATAGCGGGACGAGAGGGAGCATCGGTCTAAAAAGAGAAAGAGGAAGTAGAAGGATCTCAGGAGTGCTTCCCTTCTTCCCTTCTACATTCCTTAGCAGCATCACTATCAACTTTTAAGCAAGCCCTATGTGAAACAACATAAGGTGATGGAGGGTATCTCACTCTCAGGGTTAAGCGCCCTTTCTTATACTTTTGATAAGTTTGATACAAGATGTCCTTTCTAGGCAGAAGAGGACCAACAAGTCTAGGCCAAAAGTAATCTAAGGAATAACTACCATGTTCAACTGGCAATCTATAGCAAATATCGTGGATCACATGTATGGAACCCTCATGCATGAATTTCAAACACTTATTCACAACCAATGGAACTGTGTCCATAGCTACTAACTAGGGGATACCCAGCTTCACTCTGAAGAGTTCAAACCTTGAGATTATATTGAACAAAAGATATATAGATTTAGGTCCAACAAAAACTGATAAAACAATACTACTAAGAGGAGGTATCGAAATTCCATTGTGCATGCAGATGGTGTTCATAGGTGCATCGTACCCATCTTTATGGAAAAATTTAATTAGCATGATCTCCACAATTATGTTATTCACTTGAGATGTTGGATCAATAAGAACACTTGCTACATTGTTCCTATTGATTCACATTGGGATATAGAGAGTAGATGGTTCCCTATTAAATCCCATCGATAGATCCTATGAGGTGAAGGTTATACCTATACCACTGGTCATAGGCTATGCAGAGGGGATAGGTTGATGCAAAAAAGGGGCCATCGCCTGCACTGAACAATACTCTCATAAAGCCCCCCAAAGGTTGTATAATACGACAATCACCTAATCAAGGTTTCATTACACAACACTTACGAAACCTTCCAACTACACCTACTAAGGGTTGTAGGTTGGGTTGCAAGGCGAAAATCCCCACAATGCTCACACCTACAACATACCTAGAACACGAGGAAAGGAGCTTTCAATACTGCAAGATGAAACCAAAATGGTTCATGTCAGGTTCACCAAAAATGTAAGAGAGGGGGACCAACCATGTCAAGGATCTAGGTCATGGAGAGCCAATAGCGGAGGGCTGCCCTAACCTACGTCACTCTAAAGGGGTGTTTCAGATAGAGTTCAAGAATGATCAGGACTATATAGTACTTAATCACCCTTTAGACCAAAAATCCAAGTTTAGGCTAGGCGAGCTAGTTTTCAAAGCCAATACTGCACCTCAGACAACTCTCTGTCTAAGGAAAAAAGCGTAGTTCTGGGATGACAACACGACACACTAGCATCCCTCAAGCACACTGGCATCCGTATGGTTAGAGGACAAAAGTACAATAAAAACTACCAGAAAACAAACTAATAGCCTAGCTAACTATTCTTGAATGAGAAAAATAGAATAATAAAATATGAAAGTCAAAATGAAGATGATAAAGTAGATAGTTGAAGGCTAAAGTAATGAAGATGATCTCACCAAGGCACCAGTTCATTAGCTAGCTCCAAATGCACGTCCACCTATACACAAGAAAGAGGGAAACATTTTTGGGGTTATATAGGGGTCTGCCTTAGTCAGACCCATGTTTTGGTGTTTCCGCCTCCATGGACAGCCAGATAAAAATGAGAGAGAAATATGTGATAAAGAAGTGAAGAAAGTAGAAGTTGCAATAAACACTACAAAATAGTAAAGTGCTACTCAACCAAATCACAAAGGAGAGGAGTAAAACATCACCACCTCCACCCAAAATCTCACTATCCAAATGAGGAGAAAGCGGACTTGGCAAGGTCACCACAACCTCGACTATGATGGAAGGAGGTCTCACAAGACTCCAAGCCCACGTTGCTATGGCCTGCTTCACACTTTCTTTGTGGTGTTGACGGAGTATTGTTGCTACATGTTAGTTCCTGAAATCTACACCCTATTTTCTAGGCTTTAAGTGAACTTGGCATATTTAGACTAACATGGGACTGCTTTCAAGTTGTGGGTAACCTATTGGAAAGTAGACCTCTAGATTATGGGACGAATTCCCCATTTGATGTCACCTAACTATTAATCTTTGAAGGTAAAGGGTAAAGATTGCATGAAAATAAAACTAATGCTAAAAAAAATCTAAGGTGATGCACCAAAACAACCTAGACCTGGTAATAGCTTATCACATTTGAATTAATATCACAAAGATGAACTTACATAACTCACTTGATAATGCAATTTACATAAATATTTCATAAGAAGGTCTATAAATAATGCTATTAAAAGGAAATAAGATAATTCACAATTAACAACACAACTTACAACCTGTAAACATAAACCTTCTGTTAAATAGATGCATAACATGAGACAAGCTTGCAAGGAAAAGACATATTTTCACAAGACAAACTAATCATTCATTAACTACATGAGAAACAAGAAATGAGAAGGTAAAAGTTCTCCACTTTATTAATTCAAAGTGCTTACTGTATAATAGGCCCGTTAGAGTTACAATACTGTTCCATGAAAAATAGCTCCAAAACAAAGCTATCCTACTACCAGAAAGAAAGAACTCCCTCAAATGATCAAAAACAACATACTTAAGCCAAAACCATCAAAAAACCCCCACAGAAGTGTTTCTAGAAGATTCTAGTTGGATAAAATAGAAAAGGCCCCAAAAGAACCTTCTAGAACTCTCCAAAATGCCTTCCATATGAAGGGAAAATAGGCCAAGTCAATAGTCACTACAAAAATGTGACAAAAAATGCTTCCAGCTGGCCTCCCCTTCACCTTAATCAGTCAAAACAATAAATCACACTTCCCAGACTTCTGCAAGTCATCATTGGTCCTCTTACAATATTTGACCACATTCCCTATCATGCAATATGTGTGTTTTTTTGAAAACAAATGGCTTTTTAAAGTATTAAAGATAGTGATTTTGTTAAGTGATTCATAAAACATCACTTAACAAATCACTTTACAATTAAGCACAAATCAAAGGGTCCTACCATTAAAATGCATTACATTTGCATTTGAAGCAACTAAAAGTGATTTTCAAATCACTTGTAAATATGATATTTCAAAATTGAAATCCAATGCAACATATAATGTTATGGCTAGAAGCTTCTCAAAAGCCTCCAAGGCATTAACCACCAACTCACCATATTTTTCATTTCACCCACACATGTCATACACATTTTTTGCAAAGGCATAAAGTCTCCAACAACACTTGGCCAATATGGCTGACCTCCAAGTCCCTTGGAAAGCATATTCCAAGTCACATAATATTGGAAAAACAAGGCATCACCCATAGGTCACATGGCATACTCCATATTGCATTGCACACTCCATTGTATGTTTGAAAAACACTTAGCAATGAGTAGAAATAAAGGGTAAGAACCCTAAGGCATAAAATGCCTAAGTGATAACATACAATGGAAAATGAAGACTTAGCAAAGTTTTAAAAATTGGGAAAGGTCATAAGGCATAAAATGCCTAAGGGAGAACACGTGTTTCGGCCCCCATCACATTTATCATGTGTTTGATTTTTCAAAGAAGAGATAAAAAATCCCATCGAAATGCAAGGAAAAAGGTCAAATCCTAAGCATAATACCCAAAACATCATCATTTGGTCTTTGAAGAATCTGGAGAATGTTAATCTGCCGCCATGAGGGTTTGGAAAATACAGGAAAATGGTGTTGGCACTAGCCTTTAGTCAATTTTTTGACATTTCTTGCATGAAATCACCATGGAAACTCAGGTAAATGTGTTTACTTGGCATAAATCTGTATTTTGTGAACTTGGAGGCCTTTTTTGGACTTACAGGCCGCGACCTGTAACATTTTGATGAACTTTTTCCTGACCCATATGTGTCATTCCTTCTCATGTTTATTGTTCTACTTGCCAACAACCCCCAATGAGAACTCAATGAAGCTTAGCAGGAATTTTTTAGTGGAAACACTCTACACATTTTGATGCTCGAGCTTGGGTAAGCTCCCAGCCGACCTTGCATTCACTATTTTTCTCCTTGTATGAGCAAGAAGAGCTCGAATGGAAGCTTTAAAATGTATCTCATTCTGTTTTCAACTCTTGTAATAGCATTTGGAAATACTTCATCATTTCAGTTTTGAATAGATTTGGTGCATTTTCTGTTGTTTCATGGACATAATGGCTCACTGGTCGTAGCTATGAATAGGAACAAAGTGTCTTTATGCTCATTTCTCAAAACCCTCCTGTATCTTTTTGATTTCTTCTTTGCATCAACAACTCTAACAACCCAGATGGGTTTATTGGAACGTAGAAAAAGAAAAGAAACAACTATGGGTTCGGCCACCATTATGCAACTGGGTCTTCTTGTATTCATGATTTTTTGCTTCATTTTCTTGTCTTGAGAGAAACCCTTGTTTGGGTTTCTTGTAGCATGCATTTTGATGAATCTGTAACTTGTTTGTAAAATACCCAAGTGGGTTACATGATTTCTTTGTAGAGCTCATATTTGTTACAAAATACAGATGATTTTTTCAAGTTCATTTCATTTCTGTAGAATGTTTTTCGAGAAAAAAACCCAAAATGGGTTTGGTCACCGTGAATAACCTGCATTTCACAAAACACACATTCTATTGAAAATCATGGATCTCATAGGAATAGTACTAATTCAGTGCCATACATAGGCACCATGAGAAGCACAATAACAATCCATTTTTGTTTATTTCTTAAGAATAAAGCATAAAATGCTTGCTTCTTTTCTGCATTCGTAATAAGGACACTCCCTTGTGTTGTTTCTGTTGATTTCCTCTTGTTTCTGACTTTCCATTGATTAGGGAAAGGACTATCCTCTTAATTAGAGACTATACAAATGTCCTTTCATGGATTGTTAATACCCCTTGCATGGGAAACCACAAGGTTTATGACTACCCTTTATGATATTCAAAGTTGGAAGGTCATTGTCCATGTTCGGTCATGACTATCCTTTATGATTCACAGTGCTTAACCATAGCCATGCAACAAGAATTCCTTCATTTGTGCAAAGGATTTGTGATCACTATCATTTCTCATGGCCATCATATAGATTCATTGAAAATGAAGAACTATTATTTTACAACTATCATTGTCTTATAAGCTACTCACTAGCATACATGACTATCTTTTAAGTTCCAAGCATATGACAGTCCCTAGTTTTTGAATATGCACTATCATGCTTACTCTACTGTCTTAACCCTTTTCACAATCTTTTGCAAACTTGAGAGATATTGAGGGTACTTTCTTTTTCATGAGTCTTCATTATAGTCCCTTACCAACCATTGTTCACCATAATGCTCTTTTTGTCCAAGATCACTCCTTTGGTGTTGACTATCCGTGTGATATCTTCATGTTCCATCTTGCAAGGCTTCATCAATCTATCCTTTACACCTCACTAATTTAAAATGCTTTTCCATGTTGGCTTCTTTCTTTTTGGGCAATGACCATTAGTTTTCACTTCTACATACTTTCTTTCAATGTGCCCTGCCATACTCTGTAAATGATGAATTATCATTGCCATCCCAAAGTTGACTCTTACCTGTAGAATTTCCTTCATCCATAAACATACAATGTTTTTCATTTGGAATAAGACTATCTACTACTTAATGTTGTCTTCCATGGCATTGTCTTCATTCTTCATTAGTGTCTTTCTTATATTTGCACACCTCTAATGCTGATTGCAAGGGGGCAGATCCCTCACCCTATGCAATTACCTTGTTGCCCTACCTTGGGCCACAATGTATGTTATTTTCTCCTTTGAATCAATGTACTCTCCTTTCTCATGCATTGCTCCCGGAAGAACATATTGTCATGATGGCTTTGGTCTTGCATATTCATTTCATGATGAAGACCTTATGATACTGGCAAGATCTTTCATTCCCAAGGCACTCCATTGCCTAGAGGAATGCACACTTAGTGAGAGGCCCGTAGTTATAATTCATGGATTGATGGATGCTTCACACAATTTACAATCCTCTTGCATATCTTGTGTCACTTCATTGTCACATAACTTCATTGAATTTTTCCTCCATATCATATATCCATTGTTGTTGTCCTATTTCATGAGATCAACATGCATTGTTAACAAATTGTTGTTCATATGTACTTGTACCATTGTAATGATTGTTGTCCTACATGAACCTACATGGTTTTCTTGTAGCATAACAATTGTATCTTGATCACATCATATGAGGGTTCCATTGCTGTCATAAACCTCTTGTAATGACATGTTTATAATAGGCATATTATTTGTGTCAACTAGAGTTGATGTTTCTTGAATGTCTTTTCCTTTTGTTCCTTTCCTTAAAACATCATGCATTGAATGTCATATGACAACTTGTTTGTCTAATGTTTGATTGAGAAGGCCTTGAATTCAACCTTGTGCAACTTCAGATTTTGTTTTTTGTTGTTGTTTGTTTGACATGCTTGGAATGCTTTCAATCCTATCATGTTCTCAATCTAAAGGACAACATATAACTTTCATTCATCTAACTTATGAGGGAAGCAAATTAGATGACCATATTTATTTGTCATGAAAACACTTATGCTCTGTTTTGAATACTTCCCCATGCTTTTCAACCTTGTAAGTTCCCACAAAGGTGTTGTCCTTGTACTTGTATCATGACCTTGATTCAACCATTTCCCTTTCTTCTATTATGTGTAATAAATACACACAGTCTCCCCATTCTAATTTTATTGGACAACCGCCTATCACATATGTGGGTGACCTAACAGCTCACCTTCCTATGTGATGTGTGACTACCCCATAGGGTTACGGTGAGAGGGGATTGACAACAACTTGAAATGCTTCCTCATTGTTTAGAAGATGCATAATTGAACTTGATGCATCTATGAAGTCACTTCCTTTATAAATAGATCATGGATCTTCTTAAGAAGATTGAAGGACATATCAACACAATATGTTGCATCTTTTGAATTTGATAATGAAAGTTTATCAACTAGTGTGATTACATATTGATTTAATGCATTGATAACAGATAAATCTTTGATCAAGTTGCTCAATTTCCTTTTCTTTCAAAGCATGCTGAACTCTACCCTTGTGGGAGCCACATTTAACCCACATGCTATCATTTAATCTGATAATGAAACAATAATCAGAATTGTCCTAAATCTACACATGAAGCAAACGGTTAGAAAATAAATGCATATGTTGGATTTGTTTGATGACTTCATTATTTTTCAAGACATCCAAGGTTTGCATGCTTGTTTAATGCACTTATGGATTAGTTTAGACATGCATAGGTAGGTGTGTATGTAAGGATTGAATCTTTCATTGCTATGAGTTTCACTCTAACATCATGATTTTTTTAGATGCAGGGTGAGGAGCACTATGGGGCTAGGGAGGACACAAGCAGCTTGGGGCAACAGCAGAGAGCAGTCAGGTAACCCGCAACTAGTCATTCTCATGCAATGATTGGTTCCATTCTTATATCCACATTATTTCCTTCCTTTACTTATTCATGTATGAATTGATTCATATGTTCATTGAATAAGAGAGTTAGTCCCCTGGCTTGTGAGGGACATGTATATTTCAGGATTATCAATAAAATACTACATTTGTATATCTATCATTCTCTTTCTCATTTTCTATAATGCAACATTGAAATGACAAAATGTAATATATTTTATTTGACAATCACTCCTTCATGCAAATTGAAATTGGCAGTTTTATGTTTTATCTTCTAATGTTTAAACAACAGGAAAAGAACAAACAGTAGGTTACCTGATTTCGGCTGAAAGCTAAAAATCAGGCAACACTACAATGGAGTGTTGAAGTGCTGCTAAAGAGTGAAGAGAATTTTGAAGATTCTTGAGAATGTGAAAGAAGGATGCAAGAGCTTGTGAAGAGATAAAAAAACTTGCTAGAGGATCAAATGGAATGAGAATGGATGAATTTGAAGAAGTGGGAAGAATCTTCCATTTTCAGGGTCAATTGGTCAAAGAGGGATGTTACAAATAGACCCCAATCGAAAGTGTAATGCCTCCACCAGCTTCAGATGCAGGAATCTGCTAGGGACGTAAGCGTGTTGCACAGACGTCTATGTGTCGCGTGCGTGTCTCCAACAAATATTCTCTCACTGACATGAGAGGCAGATGCCAAGTGGAAGGAAGGAAGTTGGGTGATGTGGAATTTCTCCTTTAGATTTGATTTTCTAAGGTGAAGGTATGTGAAAGGAGAATTTGTGTAAGGGGTGAAAATGTGCTCCTATACACTCCCATACAAAATCTTCAATTAGGGAACACATTTCATGCTACCACAAGAGAAGAGATTTTACAACAATATGTGGATAACACTGAACAAGTACAAGAAGAAATAACCATTATACAAATAAGGTTGCCACATGTACAAAGGGATAGAACATTGCCATTTCCATGAAAAATCAAGCAACTAGTCGATGGGCTACAAGTGGAGATGAACCAACAAGAGTATAAAGTAAAATAGCAAGTTACTTTACAGATGACAAAGAATAGAATGAATGATGCTAGAAAGAAGTATGGTACAACACACACTCAACTAGAAAATCACATAAGAAATCTGCAACAAACAATTAATGATGCAAAAATCTATTATCACTTTTTCTTACAATGACCAACAAAAAAAAAGGATCTCAAGTACTGAATAGATTAGTTGGAGGCACTAGTAAAAATGGTAGGCACTTATGACCAAATACAAGATATGAATGGATCAACTAGGGGGACAAACAAAGGCCATCCACACATAAATCCAACAACTACAAGATCAAAGAGATCCGATAAAAGAACAAATAAAGCATCTTATAAAAGTAATAAGCTTATGGCTAGACATATGACTAAAATACTAGGGGATGCTAAGAAGAATGCACAACAAATTTAAAATCCCTTCCACTCTTGCAAAGTTCTGGATAATACATATTCAAACCTAGAGCCACATACAAATTCTACAACAAGCCAAAAATTACTGGGATAATCCTTTGTCCTAATTTAAGATCATCTACAAGAACATCCTACTAGGGAATTGAATGTCATATATTAAATACAAGACAAGTTAAAAACTAGGGATGATGTTAGCAGACAACGTGACAATTGGAAGACTCTACCACAACTAAATATGGTACTTACAAAAACATTAATAGAACTCTTAAGAATCATAAACCCAAACAAGAGCACAAGTTTCCTCTATATGAAAAATAAAGATGCCAATGTTATTTAATTTGTAGTGCCCTTCAATAGTTAAAGATCCAAAGTAATTTTAGAATTATTTAAACAAGAGTTAACCTGTCTTTACCTGTCCTTGAGAAGTCACTACATGTCCCTGAGAAGACAATTCTATCAATTTTATGTGAGTTTATTTATATAAAATAAAAAATAAATAACCATTCAATTTTGAAACCCTTAAATGCTAACAGCACCACAATCAAATACACCAACAATCCAATTTTATAAAGAACTTTTTTCCATTGGCTGTTGAAGGGCACGAACGGAAGGAACAACCCAACCAATACATCAACAATCCTCTCTTTTGTGTTAATTCTGACAGCCTAACTGATAAACCGAAGATAAAACAACTACTTCACAGTTGTACTACGCCGCCAATTTTCTTAGCAGAAATCATCTCCATTGTATGGAAAGCAGGAAGATTATCAGCCTAATATAACTATGTTTGTTCTGGAGAAGATATAAAAGTTCTACTTCTTTCGCAATTTGATCTTCTTCATGCGCAGTTACAATTAATGATAAACAATAAGAAATTTCTGCTCATATTGGTAAGGCCACCCGTGATGGATACCCACAAGTCAAAGCTTATACAGAAATCTATATGCCATAGTGGCCAAATTTTATATCTTCAACTGGACATTTTCTCCTTAGAAGTCTCACAATTTTTTTATGTTTGAATGTAATTTCATTTTGTCAACTGAGTAATAAACAAGCAAACACCACAGGTTTCATTTATATTCAGTTTTTTAACATGTCGAGCCAACTGTGATTTATTAAAAATTGAGCATGCAGCATTAAACTCCATAAAGGTTGGAACGCGTCTCTTGGCTGAAACACGAACTTAATGGCATTGGAGTGGCCCCACTTTTTTAATGGAGCAATAAATGTTATGTGCAGAATAATGTACTGGATACTAAAGCAAGACCATCGACTGATGACCAGTTACTACTAGTTTAAAATAATCAGCTAAACTAATCAGCACTGAACAAACAGTCTGTATTGTTTTTAAGGATTTTATATCACCTAGGAATTCGTTCTGCTATTTCATACAAGAATTCGAGTCTATATCGATATCTTTCCAAGAGATACCTAGTACTGTACTTTTTGTTTTAAAAAAATATAGCTAAAGACGATATTCTAAGTCTAACAGCAAAGTTAACCTACCCTGATAATAATGAAGGTACTTAAGGAAGTATATTAAGAACAATCTTATACTGTTTAATTCCAATATAATTTTTGAAAATCAGTTTTTACTAGTTTGAGAAAATCAGCAGTTAAACAAACAGTCTGTACTTTTTAATGGATGATTTTATATCATCCAAGAATTTATATCGCTACAGTCTGTACTTTTTAATGGATGATTTTATATCATTCAAGAATTTATATCGCTACTTAGTACAAAAGAACAAGTCTACGCAGATATTTTTTTGGACTGAAAACCAAAGACTAAAAGATATCTAATCCACCTATTTTTTTTTTTTTAACATTCCAATTCTAACAATGTAACAAATTTACGGTATAAACAATCTTATACTGTTTAAGAAGTATTACAGGACGTTTTAAAAGCAGGGCACCAATTTCTTGTGACAGAATAATAGATCTTAACTTGCACAGTCAGGCAATTCTTTAGAAAACTTCCGTTGTATAAATTAATCAAACGTGCAATAGATAAAAACGAGAAAGTAAATACGTCCAAATAACGCCAACTGTTGTCGAGGTAACTATTTCACTTTTCACGAGATGTCTAAAATAAAATTTCAATTCAATAATCCCCTTCTATTCTATGCTATGCGTATACTGTAAACCAAATAAAAACTGAGGAGCTACAGACATTAAAGGAGAAGTCACACAACATTTTCGCCTACACTCAACAATTTCTTCCCCAACACGCGAAATTCGAGCAGGATAACAGCTTCGAATACGAGGGTAACGAAGATCTGGTTGGGCAGCATTCTTTCTAAAAGAACCAGGAAAATAGCAGGGGCTGTCCTCGTCGATCGTTCCCACAGAAGGTGCCGCATTAGTGCTAAAGCTTCTCTGAATTTCCTTCCCTTGCAGTCCAGGAGATGAATTACTCCTCTGCGAAGCCGCCCTCATGAGCTCACCAAAATCATCATCATTTCTGGAGGAGGTGCTGAAGCTCTTTGGCAGGGTAGTGGCGGAAACACCGAGACCCCCTGCAGCCAGGCCACTATAATTGGTCCTCCCCGCGCACTCAGATACGCTTCTCACATAAAAATTTAAGGCTTTGACAAGGCATGGAAGGGGGGACAAAGCCTTAATTCTTCTGTAAAGTGATCTTAATCGGGGCGTTTTTGGAACACCACTAGTTGCTTCGCCTAAATAAATAAATAAATAAATAAATAATATTTGTTTTGAAATTATTTGTATATATATATTTATTAAACTTATTTATTCAGATTCCACTGATTATTTAATTTTGTCAAAATAAAACATTTTGTTTCTTTTTTTAAAATAAAACAAAATCTATTTAAAATGGAAATAATAAAAATCTAGAAAGAAATCTATTTTTTGTTATTGATTTATTAAATTACCAACTATAAGAAGATAAGTTAGTAAAAAAATCAATTTATGAATATATGGCAGCATTGATTTATTTAATTCTTGTTTTGAGTGAATATTTTGAAATAGAAAGGAATTCCTATTAATTTGTTAAATTGTGAAATTTGATAGGATAATATAGTAGAAGGGCAATTTATGAATATATATATATATATCAGCATTGATTGTCTAATTCTTATTTTTTTAAATGTGTATAGGGTGGAAATAGAATTTAATATAAAATTGAATAAGTTATT
Source organism: Sequoia sempervirens (assembly GCA_007258455.2). Taxonomy (NCBI): domain Eukaryota; kingdom Viridiplantae; phylum Streptophyta; class Pinopsida; order Cupressales; family Cupressaceae; genus Sequoia; species Sequoia sempervirens. Next base: position 79,660 of record VDFB02018085.1, read on the forward strand.
TTATTTATGAAGTTAAGTCTTGTAGATTTGTTGAATTCTTAGAAAAGATTTATTCTCTTTCTACTTTCAAAGAATTAAAATATATATAGATATAGTGGTTTTAAAAAAGGTTTTTATTGTGTGTAAATTTATTTAGATAGATTTAAGATTTTAAGGTGGTAATTTCTAATATGTAGTTTAAGTATTTAGAGTATTGTTATTATTGTCATTTTAAAGTATAAACAATTGATCTTAAGTGGTTTTCACAATTAATTTAAATATTGGAAGTGAGTGTTAAGTTAGTATGTTGAAAGGAAAATGGAAATAATGTTTTGGATATAAGTAGTTAGGAATGATAATGAGTTAAATACCCAATTATTAAGAAGTTTTCAATTATGTTGATAAATGCAAAGGGAAATTTAAATGTATGGGCATGGTTAGTGATTGATTAGGGTATTCTTGAATTGAATAGTTTATTGGTGAAATGGATTTTAATCTTTTTAAAATTGACTTCCTTTATATTCATTAAATGGATGAATTGTAAGCTCTCTTTATGGATAAGTCTTTTAGAATACCTATGATGGTTATCATAAATTGTTTTAGTTAATTGAGTAATTTAGATGGGTAAGTTGTAAAGTTATTTAGTTCTG
>VDFB02018086.1:0-26141 GCA_007258455.2 Sequoia sempervirens
TAAGAGATTCACAACAAAGGGAATACAATCCGTAGCATCACAACTAAGAGGAATGTCATATACCATGAAAGGTCACACTATTGAAGGAACATCAAACCTAATGTCACCATCAAGAAGACACATCATGTGAAGTAGGAAGTCCACACTTTGAAATAAATAATGAGCGGGAACTCGCATGCCCCCACTATAAAAAAAAATTGCTAAATACCATGTTGTGGGAAATTACTTTAAAGTAGAACATAATAGATGTCAATACATGAGGTCTTTATATAGAAATCCCTATGTAAATATATGTTTCCAAGATAGAGAGCTACGTCATATAATGGATATTTTCCCCCCATATGCAATCCTAAGATAACATATAAGAGATCCATGGAGCTAGGGTCAGTGTTTTTCATTGTTGTAGTGATACAATCAAGCACATAACTAACATAATTCCCCAGATAACTCATGGTACAACAAGGATCACAAAGGGAGGATGACAGAGAGAGAGAGAGAGAGAACAAAGGAAACATTTTGCGTCAATATGGAAGAGACCTGAATGTCTCAACACCTTGCATCATCTCCAAAAGGAAAACACAAGACAAGAGAAAAGACAATGTTGTACGACAAATAGAAGAATGTAGATACAAATATAATAATGTCACAATGGATTTTCTTCCTTTTTATCCTTGCACCAATGGAGTGACAAGGTTCATCCAAAGTAGGATCACAAACATATAAAGACATGCCAAACAATATTGTATAGGGGATCACATTACGCACATGCAATCACAAAGAACACGAAGACAAAGACAATACTAGTATGGCACATGCGAGTCAACCTATAGCAGGTCATATGCATCCCAATCTTGTTCATCATATGTGGAAGGAAAATAAATAGCCAAAGGGACAACAACAAGTGTTGTACTAGGAGCATCACCAAGTCCAACGCATGGTGAGTCACTCTTGTTAGGAGGGTCATCATGGTTTTTATCATCTAAGCTCATGGAAAAGGAAAACAATAAATTTAGTTCAGTATGCATTTCCTCATCAATCTTAGCAATCTCATCATCATCATCCAAGTTAATCACAATAGAAGGCCTAATGAAAAATTTTGTAGAATTTTTTTATTGTTTTTGTTGTGGTGAAGGTGGAGAGTTGACATGCTTTGTTTCGATTAGTGTTTTATCTTGATTTTATTTTGTATTATCTTCATTTAACTTATGAGAAATAGCATGAAATGTATGCCTATGCTCTTTAGCATTTATATTTATCTTTACATGATCTTCAAGTTTTGATTGTGTAGGAGTGAGTTTATCAAACATAGGTTTATTTTCTTCCAACCAGAGAGGAATGAAATGAACCACATGAGGTTGTTTAACTACTTTCTCTTTAACTCTATAATTTTTTTTGATCTTAGGAGGGACAATAGGACTTATTTGGTTATCTCTTGGTCTTTTATAGGAGATAGGTGAAGGATTTTTCACGTATTGGTCTTGGTTACTTGGAATGGATTTTGGTTCAATCATGGTTTCATCAATGATAGGAGGCTCAATAATGGGTTGAGGAAATTTTCTAAGGGATAATTTTTCTATGCGCTTTTCCTTAAACTTTTGATAAGATTTGAAAAAGAAAATCCTCACAATGCTTAATAGATTCAATAAGTTCAAGCTAAAATAAATCCAATGAGAATTTCTCATGGTAAGAGAAATGATTAAAGCCACTATAGTTCATAGTAAATATTTCATTACCAAATAGAAAATTTAAGCATTTATGTACTATTGACGAAACAACATCCATGGAGTGTAGACATAGATAACCAAGCTTCACATGGAATTGTTTCAATGACAAGATGATGGAGAATGAGACATTCAATTTTTTTGGTCTGGACAACATTTAAAGGAAGAGTGATTGAACCTATCATAGGGAAAGAAAAACCATTATGTGTTTTGGTCCATGCTTTTGGTTGTTCATAAGAATCTTGATAAAGTTCATGCAAAAATAAGAATTCATTAGTGATCACATTCTCTACACACATGAGATCAATTAATATCCCATTAATAGGCTTGTCATTGATTCTTTCGATGATGTAAAGAGGACCATCAGGTGCACATCTAATTATGTCAATTAAATGTGTGAAAGCAATATCAAGGGGAATTTTGGTTTGGCCCTTACGAGGTTGAACATAAATGAAGTTAACCAAATGTTCTAAGACTCCTTCATTTTCATTTATATTAAATCATTATTTGTATCTTCAACTTTGTCAACATTCATCATGTCATTATTGACATCATTAGCTTTCACAAAAGAGATATTATGATTTGGCATGGGGTTGGTAAAGATTTGTAAATTTTGGTTGGGTGGGGTGACGAACTTGTTTCCTTGGTCATTAACACCACCAATCCGAATGTGATTAGAATCAATGAGGTCTTGCACAATATGTTTAAGATGCTTACATTGTTTTGTATCATGTCCATTTTCTCGGTGATAATGGAAAAATGAATTCAAGTTAAATTTTGGAGGTAAAGGCTTAGTTGTGTCAATGACTGTAACAAGAGGTAAGGTAACTAAATTCTTATTTTTAATCCGCAACATGATGGAGTGAAGGGTATTGAGTAAAGGGGTAAATTTTCCACTGCTCTCCCTAAATGGATATGGATTTATCATTTTTATAGCATCGACTTGGGAGTTAACACACATTGATTTGTTTGAGGTGTATTTATTTGTAAAAGTCCCTTATTAAATTGTTTCTTAAAAGGTTGAAAATTGTTATGGGGCACAAATTTAGATTTCTTAGGGTGGTTAGAAGGAATTTTTTCTTCATGAAGTCTAACCGAGTTCTGATAATCATGAAGGGAAATGCACAAGTTTCTAAAGGATGGAAACTTCAAGATTTCAAGTTTAGCTTGAATATTGGTATGAAAATTTGAAATGAACATTCTTTGAAGGTAATCATCAGGAATCTTAATCTTGATTTGTGAGTAAAGAAATTGGTATCGTCCTATGAAATTAGTAACCTTTTCATCTTTTTTTTTGTTTACATTGCATTGACTAAGCAACTAAGGTCATCTTGGGACCCATGTGCACTTGGAAATGGTTAAGAAAGGCATTAACACGTTCATTGAATAAACTAATTGAGTTATTTAGTTAGGAAAAAAACCACTCCAAGGAAATGTCTTTCAAGGATCTAGGGAAAAGTTTAGCCAAGAGCTTGTCCTAAAAAACAAAGTCACTACATAAGGCTGTGTATGCCAAGACATGGTTACTAGGGTTTCCTTTTCCACCATATTTCTCAAATCTAGGAATCTCTATGCCTTGTAGCATTTGTGCTCTCAATATCTTCAAGGATAAAGGGTTTCTTTTGACATATTGTGAAGGTAGGCCATTTTGACTTTGTTTCAATGTGGCAATTTTTTGTTAGTGGGATGAAACATTTTGTAAGAGTTGGTAAAGGATGAGATCATTGGTTTTTTTGTGAGATGGAGGTGAATAAGGTGGAGGTGTATATGTATTTATAGGAAAAGTCAATTGTAAGTTTGTGAGGGGAGATGGATTAAGAGATATATGACATTTGAATGCACAAAGCTATTTAAGGAATTCTTGGCAATGGAAATACCTAAGGTGGTATTGACATTACTAGTGGTTTTTTTAGTTGTCAGAATACTTGGATGAGTGTATGTAGGAATAGAGGTCATAGTTGTGGAAGGAGGAATTATATTTCCACCTTTACTTTGAGTATGCCCCAAAGTTTGAGCGCAACTAGCTATTGTAGGAACATGTACATATCAATAATTTGAGCTAGGATATGCACAATATCTATTCCATGTTCATTATCAAGCATTTTCCTCATGTTATCTATGACAAGAATCGTAGTACCAACAATGTATTCAGAACTCACAATTTTTTTTAATTTATTTAAATCTTCATCCATTTGTTTTAGCTCTTCTTGAGGGACATTAGCAACCATTTGTGTCAACATGAGTCACATTAGTTGTTGGTAGCATAGTCATGGGAAATGAGGTATCAAAGCTATGGTCCATAGTGGGTTGACTAGTATGAGCACTATGAGTGAAAGAGTTTTAAAAAATCAAGATCCATGGTGAGTGTAGTAGCATAGGATGGCATAAGTCTTGAAAAATGTCTCACTATAGTATTTGTAATAGGACACCAAGTTGTGAAGCTCATACAAGTTTCACCAAACCAAGGTATACCCAAAATGGAGAATAGGCACTAGATAAATGTAATCAAACACCCTACAATATGAAGCACAATACAAGTATGTAAAAAGAAAGAAATTTTCAGATTTTAAACAAGATAATTTATTGATTATACTATGCAAGAACATGAAAATGATGTCTTTTAATGCCAAATTTTATTTACAAGCAATGCACTCAATTTAACCAATTAAACCTAATGCAAACAATGATTTTTTTTTTAATTTTTGAAACTGAAACCCATATTTAATAGCAAATCAAAGTGAAGCAAATAGAAGCAAATCACTACCCAAAATTTTGAGAAAGCACTTGAATAGGGACTAATTACCCTAATGCAAATGGGTCTTAGCATAGGGTTTACAAAAATTTAAATTTGAATATGAAGTTCAATGCTAGGGTTTCCTATTTTAGACTATAAACTATGGTTTCAGTGATTGATTTTTCCATATTTTGATGTCTAAATGCAAGTGAAATGAATGTAAAATGACGAAACATATGACACTTTTTGGAATGCAATTTTGACTCAATTTATGAATGTGAATGATTGAAAATATACTAATATGAAAGTGCTATGTAAAATCAATGTAATATGAATGTAAATTTTTTAATTTTGCAGATTTTAAAGGATACAAAATGAAAACCTAAAACCCTAAATGAGATGAAAACTAATGAAAATCCTAGATCTATGGCTTGAATGGACTCCAAATTCTAAATATTTGATGTACAATATTGGGTTGACCAAAATGAAATGGGTGAATAAATGTGAGGTGATGTGATTTTTGAATGGGGGTATGCAACTACACTTTCCTTCCTTATTTCATTAGAAAAAAGAGACCACCTAGGGAAATATTTACTTTCAACCCTTAGGTGAGTCAACCTTGATGGAGATCTTGTTGTTTTCCTTATGACTTAGGATGAGATAAATCAACCTGAAATGCACTTTTGGGAGATGAATGAAAATAACCAAATGAATGCAACTATGCAATGTAACATATGAAACATCTAAATTAAACCTTAATCTAATAGAATCTAGAAAGTTTCAAAAAATCTAAGAGGGTTATGATTTTATGCACCTATCACAAAAAGGCTATGTTGAGTGTCCTCCTAGGACACATTCGTCCAAGGGTGAAAGTATCTTGCTACAGGGGTTCAAAATCTTACTTGCATTCCTTTGCTCCTAGATCCACACTCCCAATTCCTCTAGGTTTCACAGTCATAAATTTGAAATTAAATTCTGAAAGTGAGTTTCTATAGCTTGATGATAATGTTGAAAACTTTGTAATTTTGACAACTTTTTCAATTTCTTTTTTGGGGTATGTACGGGATCATCATGGAAGAAAAAGGCCCTTAAGTGGCAAAAAAATTAGAAAAATTAGAGTTAGACAACTAGATGTAAAAATTTGAATAAGTTATCTATATTATTTCAAAAATATGTAAGAATAGAATCTGTAGAAAACTGAATGTAGAGTTTCCCAAACTACTAGGTTTATTTTAAAAAAAACATTTAATTGAAATTTGAAATTTCAATGCAATTAATTTGCCAGAACTGGGAAAAATAAGAAGTAGATTATTCGATACACCCTAACCATGATAAAATTGCAATATTTTTTTTATAATAGTTTAAAGATGTCTCGAAAGTAAGAGGGACTCATGCAGATGTGTGCATATTTTTTTTTGTAATTTTTTTTTTCCAAGTAAATAATTAATTATGATTTTTTTATTACAAATTTTTAGAAAATATAAAAACTCATATGTCTAACCACCTTAACTTGGTCAAAACTTCATGAAATTCAATTTTTTTTTTTTAATGCTATAATATGTGAAGCATAGAATGTGACACATGTTTTGGATTCAAAAAACGTGATACCATTTGAAAGCTATAGATGTTTTTCTATCAACCTATCAATCAGGAGTTTAGTCATAATTTCAATAGAAAATGAATAATAATTACTTATTAAATTCAAAGTAAATCATAATTTATATTGATGGAATGTTGAGAATCTCCTTTAAAAACCCTTTTTGTTTCATCAATTTTGGGTAAAAATATAGTCGTCAGCCACATACCCATCATATTGCCACTTTTTGGCCCATCATGATCCTACACATACCCTTTGATAGATCTTCAATCCTTCTTCAACATAAGATCTATAAAACACATAAGAGGTAAAAAAAAAATCTTTGTGAATGGTGGTATTCCTTGGTCAAACTCCGTTTTGGTAATTAAACCTTGAAATGAAACAATGAAACATGAAAACAATGATGAATAAACAATCGCTATTTTGTAACTCGCCAAATCCTTGAGTGAAATCATTTCAAAGGGCTGAAACTTAACACATCTCTTCAAGGTTTTGATCTTGCATGAAATTTCTTGATTGATGATGTGATCTTGATGCTTGAAGTTTTGACTTGAATTCTTGAAACCTACATCACAATGTTAGCTCCAAAAACATGCATGAATAAAGATAACTTTCAAATGATGCTTGATATCTTGAATGTTGCAACAAATGAATGATAAATCTGCTCTTGAAAACCTTTGACAACAATCTTATCTCTTTAATTTGATCTCTTTCTTTTTCTCATGAATTTCTAGGATTTGAATTGATAAAAGACCTTGTATTTATAGGTAATTTTCTAATTCCCAAAAACTAAAAATTACAAGCTGACATTTGAAATTTTAATTTGGATCATAAATAGGTTGTCAAAAACATATTAAAAATTTGAATTTAGCAAATTAAAGGGGACCCATTTTCCCAAGGGTGAATGGGTCTTGACCTAAATTACCAAGGCCTATTCAAATTTTGGGGTGTTAAAAATGATAATTGCAATAATTAAATCATGATTCCCCTTTCATAAATTTTAATTAGTTAGGCTTGTGGATGCATAATTGGGCCAATTAGAAGCTTAATTAAGTCCAATTAATTGAGGCACCCAAACATATTGTGAAATGTAAAGTATCACATTTTCTGACACAACAGTACCAGGATGATTTAACAGCATATTCTATGAAAGAAGAGGAACATTATCTACACATGGAAAGTATCTTTGCTATAGCTTTGAAATATTGGAGTTCATTGAATCCCAACAAGTGTTCTTTTGGAGTTACAAAAGGAAAATTATTAGGGCACACAGTATCTAAGGAAGGTGTAGTAATTGATCCTGAAAGGGTAGCTACAATAGATAAAATTCCTCAACCTAAAAATGTTAAAGGGATTCAATGTTTCTTTGGACATGTCAACTTCTTGAGGATATTTGTTACAAACTTTGTAGATATTACTAGACCAATTTCAAGAACGTTGAAGAAAGGGGAGAGTGTGACATGGAATGATGAGCTAGTCAAACCTTTCAAGTGCATTAAAAAAGCAATCAAGGATGCACCTATATTGAAGTCTCCTAATTTTTCAAAACTATTCCAGTTACTCTCTTTTGCCTCCTTTCACACAACTATTGTCATTCTTTTAGAAAATAATAGTGAAGGATATTGAGAAACTCATTGGATTCTTTAGTATGTCTCTTCAAGCTACTTACTTGAAATATGATATAATTGAGAAGAATTCTTATGGTCTAGTTAAGGATATGAAGAAATTTAGGTCTTATCTAGTAGGTGCAACAATTATTGCTTATATTCCTACAACTGTTGTCAAGGATATTTTTACACAACAAGAAGTGATAGGTAGGAGGTGCAAATGGATAAATAAAATTTAAGGGTTCAAAATTGATGTCCAAATTACAAAGATGGTTAGAGGATAAGGGTTAGCTAAACTCATGATAGAGAAACTTGGAAGCCAACTACATCAAATTTTTTGAAGAAAGTAAGATAAATCCTACTTGTGATATGGAATCATCTGATTGGTATAGAGATATTGTATACTATTTGCAACACATGTTATGTCTACGAAATATGATAGATAACCATAAAAGGAAATTGAAGCTTCAAGCCATAAAGTATGCAATCATTGATAATGAGCTATGGTGGAGAAACCTAGATGATATATTGTTGAAATATGTCAACAAGGAACAAGGTGCTATCATAATAGTGGTTTACAATTCCTGAGAGGAACGAATTTTAGCTGAAATCACATATTTTTAGAAAATATAATGATTTAAGCCTTAAAAAGTTCTATTTTAAGGATTCCAATTGAAGAGGGTTTGATCAAATCACCTTAGATTAAACCCCCTTGGATAGAACCTCGCTAGTTTTAAACCATACCTATAAATGCATCTCCTTTACACCTATCAAAATGTTGATAAAAAATCACTTTTGATTTATATTTTGGGGGATCAAATGAATTCATTTAAAATTTATTTCAAATGATTATGGTATTCCTCAGAACAAGCTATCCAATGAATATAATTTTAATATGTTTTGGTTTTGTTATGTATTTGTTTTTAAAGTTTTATTAAACATAGGTTTTTCATTGAAAATGAATTTCCTTGTTCTTCACATGTGGAAAAATTGAATATTATCAAAAAAAAAATTGAAAAACATGAGTGCACCAGATATTGAAGTCCTTAGGTAACAAAAAAAAAAAAATAAATAAATTTTGACATATAAAAAAAAGGATTCACAGCGTTATCTGGTCGGTATGTCTTAATTGTAATTTGTTTGACTTTGAAACTTTGATTAAGGAAAAATATTCAATTAAAACTATCTAACAAAGAACGGTACTAGATATCAGAGTTACGTCTAAATTTGAAAGAATTGGGGAATTTTATCCTTATGGAAAAAAAAATTATGCGTTATACGATTGTCGTCACTTTTTAAAATGTTTGTTTTTGAAAAAAATCTATTTTCATGGGGAATGGGAAAGAAGTGCAATTTGATTCCAAAAATTTTGAAAAAAATATTTTTAGAATCTACAGAGAAAATTTGATGAGACTCTAGTTTGCACCATCTTCAAATTCCTCACAGTTTAGCCGCTATAGGTGCCCGAATGTGAAGATTTAGATTAAAAATAATAATTTCAGTGTCCAGTTTGGCCAAAAATTGTAAACCACTATTATGGGATCACCCAACAAGCATGAAAAACATTGAATGAAATGCATAGTGGTCTATGTGGAGGACACCACGTGGCTCAAACCACTCCATACAAAGTCTTAAGGGCTAGATTTTGGTGGCCTATAGTTTTCAAGGATGTACATAAATTGGTCAGGACTTGTGATTCTTGCCAAAGATTCTCAAGTTAATTTTTTTGGGTAATTAACCTCTTAGGCTAATCATAGTATAGGCCCTGTTTAAGTAGTGGGGAATTGATTTTATAGGAGAAATAAGTAATAATACTAGTGGAGGGCATTGTTGGATCTAGTTGCAATAGATTATTTACCAAGTGGATTGAATCTATTCCTACAAGAAAAGCTACTAGCAAGGTTGTAATTGATTTCCTGATGAACAATATCTTAACCAAGTTTGGAGTACTAGAGAGGATTATTTCTGAAAATGCTACGTGGTTCAAGTTTGATGAGCTTAGTAGTTTTTGCAACCAATATGGCATGCCAATCTCCTATTCCTCCCCATATCATCCTCAAGTAAATGGAAAAGATGAGTCCAATAACAAAATCTTCATGAAAATTATAAAGAGGGTGATTGAAAAACTAAGAGAGCATGGGATTCCAAATTTAAGCTAGCTCTTTGGGCTGATAGAGTGACTGTAAAGAAAGTAATATGATAGTCACTTTTCTACCTAGTCCATGGTCTTTCTCGAGGCATATGTAGAATATCCCCTCCAATATTTCTCAAATATTTTTTGATCCCACCATCCAAGATGCCTTAGCGCAGGTCCTCGCCAAAGCTACACCCTCACAACCTCTGACAGGACCACCAGCAATGGAGGCCATGATGCTAATCTCAAAAAAATGGTAAAAGAAGGAGTTGGATACTTCAAAGGAAGTGGAGGAAGAAGCCAATGAGTACCACGAACACCCAAAGTATGAACACCAGCAAATTGATAGGGTGGTCCGTGGAGAAGAAGAAATGGGGTCTTCTAAAAGTGGAGACAAAGAGGAAGGTATAGATGGTAGAACTATTGTACAAACCTTTGATGATGATTTCGAGGAGAAAATGGCTCGACAATTGAGGGGTGATAAAGAAGAGGTAGAAAGGTCACCTCCCAAAGAAGAAAGGAAAGAAGATGACAAGGCAGCAAAAAATGTAGAGCTCCCTACAGGGGAACATCAGAAGAATGTATCACCTCCTTATAGAGAAGAATAAAGTGTGGAAGAAGACAAGCCTGAGGGTGAGGTTCCAGCTGACAAAAGTCTTGAAATTAAGTAGCCCAAGGAGCACGAGCATAAGAGTGAACAAGATGAAGAAAAGAAAGGGAAGGAGGCTGAGAAAGAAGAAAGTCCTTGGGAGAAATTTCCTACTAACCTTCCCATCAAGCACCTTTTGCTCATCCAAGACTCCGATGAGGAAGAAGGAGACAACACTAGAATGGAAGAAAGGGCTCCTGCAGCTAAACAAATAGAGATCCAAACAAAGGAAGGTGGGGATGATCGTGAATCACCCAAGGGAAAAGTCGCTATGCCCGAATGGATGGAGAAGCAACTTGAAAAGAAAACCCCTACCCCAAAGGATCCAAGAGCGAGAGTGGAGGCTATCTTTACCCAAGCGCAGATCACAACCAGAAAAGAGAAGAAGCCCAAAATCAGATCAAAGGTAATGATGGACGCTTCTAGGTTCTAAACTGTGCAAGTAGCCACGCCGGTGGTAGGAAAGGAAGGAGTAAGCTATAATATCTCCACCATTGATTTAGGAATTAGGTATGTGTAGGATCATGATGGGCCAAAAAGTGGCAATATGATGGGTATGTGGCTGACGACTTTTTTTTAACCCAAAATTGATGAAACGAAAAGGGTTTTTAAAGGAGATTCTTAGCTTTCCACCAATATAAATTATGCTTTACTTTGAATTTAATAAGTAATTATTATTCATTTTCATTTTAAATTACGACTAAAGTCATGATTGATAGAATAATTGAAAAACATCTATAGCTTTCAAATGCTTTCACATTTTTTGAATTCAAATCATGTGTCACATTCTATGCTTTGCATACTATAAGATTAAAAAAAGAAAATTTGAATTGCATGAAGTTTTGACCAAGTTAAGATGGTCAGACATACGAGTTTCTTATATTTTTTAAAAGTTTTAATAAAAAAATCATAATTAATTATTTACTTGGAAAAAAATTACAAAAAAATATGTATCACATCAAGACATGAGTCCTCTACTTATATCTAAAATCTTATAAAAAAATATTATCATTTTATTTTGGTCAGGGTGGTCAAACATACACCTACTTCTTATTTTTCCCTGAAATTTAAGTACTATTGTATTGAAATTTCAAATTTTCACCAAATAGATTATTTTTTTTTAAAGAAACCTATTAATTTAGAAACTACATTCAATTTTCTACAAATTCTATTTTCACATATTTTTGAAATAATATAGATAACTTATTCAAATTTTTATGTCAAGTTTCCTAACTCTAATTTTTCTTTTTTTGCCACTTAAGGGCCTATTTTTTCCATGATGATTTTGCACATACCAAACTACTACTAGAGAGAAAAAGGTAGAGCACCTCAAGGAGTCTATGGCTATGGTGGTGCATCTAATACAATAGGATACAGTCTCAAAGAACGAACCTAAAGCATAGGTAGTTGATTTGATAGCTTACATCCAGCAGTGGTATTGAGCTAAAGAAATGCCTGCCACATCCGCAACTCCCCCGCAACTATTGTCCAAGGAAAAAATTGATAAGCTAGAGAAGAGAAAGAATTTGGAAAAGACTACAGAAAGATGGTTCCAACAAGTTATATATGTCAGAAATATGGGTATTAGTCGGGCTCTTTAGATAGCCAACAAGTTCCTGGACTTGCAACAATCCCTTGAGAGCACAAGAAGCCTCCACTCTGACTTCCCAGCAAGGTACGAGTCCACCTACCCAAAGATCAAGGCTATCCTCAAGTTGCCAAGTGTGACATGGGAAAAGGAACTCGCATTCAAAAGGGACAATCACTGGCTGATGGATGTTTGGAGGCGGGACTTTGAGAACCGAAAAGAAAGATTGGAGCAAGTGATTGACAAAGTAGATCTAGATATTGAGTGGGTCAAAGAGGTCAGAGTAGATTGTGTCTAATATTTGAAGCTAATGACAAGCTATTAGATGTCCGTCGTACAAATGGACCCAGATAAAGTAAGGCCTCATTTCCAAAAAGAGATGGAGGACGAGATGTCAGATGAGATAACCACGAATTTCATGATTTTTTCCGCCTGAGCCTTCGCACATTTAGAGTTGTTCCGGGACCACGTTGCCAAGTATGATGAAGACTGGAAAAGGCTTGAGGACAACTCCAAGGAGTGGAGTTATCAAGTATTGCGGTCCGAGGTCATAGAGGTCGACAAACTCCAACTGGTAATTTTGAAGTTCATGGACTATGCAGCTTTGAAGAAATAGGAAGGCAACCCTATTATTAGTGAAGAGCTTCTAAAGGAATAGCTACAACAAAAGGGCAATCAGCAACAAGACAAAAGGCTATAGTGTTGTCACTAGAGGACAAAATAGGGATGAGGACAAAATTGTATTTTAAATTGTAATATATTGGGGGGTAGGTAGAACCCTAGTTTATAGTGAATCTGGGCCACTCAATAAGATTAAATATTGGCCATTCGTTCTAATTTTTGGGCATTATAAATGGGGGGTCTCCTCCCATTTTCAAGGGAGATTTGAGTTGTTGTAAAGACATGCTGCAAAAATTTCTAATGAAAATATATTGACTTAGTGCATTTTCTGAGTTCTTCACATGTTTCATGATTCAATCTCCCATTGTTAGATATTTTATTTAGATTTACACTATTGTTCTAGTTAACTTTAAATTGTTTAGATAGGTTTTGATAATGGTGTTCTGTGATTGTAGAAATTTATGCTGTGTTGATGCCTTCTAGCCCATACTTTTTGCTATTTGTTGTTGGTTAATGGTCTTGTAAAGTTATTCGGGGCTGAAACTTGAAGCTGCTTTTAAACTTTTATCTTTATTCATGCATGTATGTGGTGAATGAATGATAAAATATCTGCAGACCTTTGAAGATGGCACAAATTTCATGAGTTTCTTAGTTAAGTGGAACCTTGTTTGAAGGAATTTGTCCATAGCAGAACCTCCCTGATCATTATTCATCATTGGTTGTAGATCCAGGAACCTTCTCTCTTCCCTGTTCTTTTTCCTTTTTTTAGAAACAACCCATGCTAAGGTTCATTGCACATTGTAAAGCCAAAACTTAAGGAAAACATTGAAGTTTTAGATTGTTGTTCGAACCTACAACAAAGTGCACCTTAACTCCCATCTCAAAAACTTTAGACATTAAGATCCACCTCGCATCCAGCTACGTACGTCTTCCCTATGATTACCAGCAAAATCACATCAAACATCAACTGAGGAATTCCATGCAAGTCAAAACCTGACACCCGAGAAACCTTTGGGTGATTTTCAACAACCTGTTGTTGGAAGTCTCCTTTCAAGAGAGGTAATGCACCTACACATTGCTTGTGTTGAGAAACTGTGCAAAAACACCCATCAACAAGCCCTATGGAAGAGAATCCTCTGCAATACTCTGTAGAAGAGTACCAAACACAACTTTGTCATAACTACTATAACTAACAACAAACAACTCCTACTACTTCAAAACCCATTATTTTGGAAAAACCAATATTTTTTAAGCCAAACATTTTAGTGAGATTCAATAAATTTGTAAAGCCAATGCTAGTCTAAGTTTGATTCAATGTATTTCATAAATGGATGTGATAGTCGATGGCACTAGCATTAGGCAAGCCAGGGCATCTGTGCCATAGCTCGTTTGGCTTAAATGCTCTGTGCTCAGGAGTTTGAATTGACTACGGGGTGGTCCTTTTCATTGTTTCTTTCATTTTTTTTTCCTTTTGTCAGGTTGGGTGTGCAATATTCTATTGTTGCTTGCTGGTTTTTGTGTTGGGTTGGCATTGTTTTTCTCACGGCCAGTAGACAGTGGAGTTTGGTGTGGTTTGGAGTCACCGATTTCCTTTTTTTCGATGTTTCATTGAAGAAAGAATTGGGTGGGGTGTTAAAGGTCGGTGGTGTTGTGGTCTCGGACCTGTTGGGGTTTTGGGGTTCTGATTGGGGCTTGCTTGGTTTGGTGCAGATCGTGGGAGTGTGGGGGGTCTATGGAGGAATGGCAGAGGTCTCCAATAGTTTGGTGGTTGCTGGGGAAATTCTGTCTCAGGGTCCTTTGGGAATGCATGTTCTGATGTCGAATTCTTCTTTTGTGGGTGAGAGCTCCAAACTCCAAAAAGTTAATGGATGTCTCTCGTGGAGCTGAGATTCTCATGTTCTGGTAATTTCCCTTGAATCCATGATGAAAGATATTTCTTATTGGAGAAAACATGTCTTGATTTACAAGTTCCTTGGAATCCATATCTCGCTCTCGGCATTAGAGTCTTGGATTTTCTGCACCTGGCAGGTTGAGGGAGATTTCAAAATTCTGGTTGTTATGAATAGTTATTTCATGGTTGATTTTTCTTGCATCTCAGATTAAAATCAAGTTTTTTAGGGAGGGCCCTATTTTTACAATCATGTTGGTCTATTCATTAAGCACTGGCACGGTAGATTTAATTCTACAAAAGCACTGCCCAAAAGTGTTCTTGTCTAGGTTCAGTTGCCACGACTTCCTTTGGAGTTTTGGAGGGAGGATATTTTTCTCTAGATTGTTGCTTTGCTGGGGAAGCCGGTTGCCATTGCTCAGCATACCTTGGATAAAAAGGTATTTTCTTACGCTTGTATTTGTGTTGAGATTGATCTAAATAACCCTTTTTTGAAATCTTTGGAAATTTTCTTTGGCTCTACTTCTTGGGTTTAGCTGCTAGATTATGAGTCTCTTCCTTTTCAATGCCAGATTTGTCATGAATATGGAAACCTATAGCGCCAATGTCCTTGGGTTAACAAATCAGTTGGCGTTTCTTCTCCTCCTCCTTCAAGACTTGGGATGGAGAAGGGGGATAGAGGTAAAGCTCCTATGAAAGATGGGGCATGTGATAAGGATGGTTTTATTCCTATCAAGCCACAGGCTAAAGGGAGAGGTCAAAAGCGGCCCTTTAAGGATAGGCAGAGTGAGGCGGGTTTTAACCGTTTTGAGGTCTTGGATAATTTGGCCTTGGAGGAGGGGATTCTTGTAGATGTTTCTTCTAGGGCTAATGCTATGGGTTTTGATACGGTATAGGAGTGGGTAGTTGTTATTAGGGATAATCCTTAGGTGCAGGGATAGGGCTTGTTTGGAAATTCTGGTGACTCTGAAGGGTTGCATGATGATATTGTCTTAGCGGATTTGGCTAAGGAAGTTTTGACTTTAGGTAAAGGAAGGGGGTCCTCTCAGGCTTTGGGTGTGCAACAATGCCCCCTTAAGAATGGTCATTTTGATAATTCCTCTAAAGCTAACCGTAAGAAGGATATGGAGAAGATTAAATCTACTGGGGATTTGTTGGTGGAATCTAGGTCTATTAAACCCATAGATGCTCACTTCTCCCAACCTCCTCCATGATTATTCTTTTTTAGAATGTAAGGTGGTTGAATAGCACCTCCTATCAAAAGACTATTCATGATTTGGTTATTGTTCATTTTCCTGATCTATTTTGTGTTTAGAAGACTAACCTTTCTGTTGATATCATGCTTCAACATGCTCCTCGTATTTGGTTTTTTGGTCAATGTCAGTGTATTGGCTCTTAGGGTAGCTCTGGCAGTTTGGTTCTTTTTTGGGATTTGGGTATGTGAAGGATCATGATGGGCCAAACAATGGTGATATGATGGGTATTTGTAGGGTATGTGGCTGACAAATTTTTTTTTACCCAAAATTAATGAAATGAAAAAGGTTTTTAAAGGATATTCTTAGCTTTCCACCAATATAAATTATTCTTTACTTTGAATTTAACAAATAATTAATTATTTACTTGGAAAAAAATTACAAAAAATATGCATCACATCCGGACATTAGTCCTCTACTTATGTGTAAAATCTTATAAAAAAATATTATCATTTTATTGTGGTTAGGGTGGTCAGAAAGACACCTACTTCTTATTTTTTCCCTAAAATTCAAGTACTATTGCATTGAAATTTCAAATTTTCACCAAATAGATTTTTTATTTTTTTTAAATAAACCTAGTAGTTTAGAAACTACATTCAATTTTCTATAGATTCTATTGTTACTTATTTTTGAAATAATATAGATAACTTATTCAAAATTTTACATCAAGTTGCCTAACTCTGATTTTTCTGAATCTTTTGCCACTTAAGGGCCTATTTTTTCCATGATAATCTTGCACATACCCATCCACGTAAGGTAGTTCCTCTTGGGTGGATCTCTAGCCATTATTCTGTCTCCATGGTTGCTTATGTTTTGGAATATGGTGAGACTATTTTAGTTACTAATGTTTATGCTCCGATTGATATCCATGGTAAAATTCAGCTTTGGGCTCATATAAGGTATGTCTAGTCATGTGCTCCATATTTTCCTTAGGTCTTAGTGGGTGATTTCAATTTTGTGTTGAGTTTGGAGGAGAAAAGAGGGGGTTGGCTAGGCTTGGACCTACTTCTGATCTTTTTCGGGTAAATGTGGATTCTCTTGCTTTAGTTGATGTGAAACCTTCTAATGGAATTTTCACTTGGAATAATCGATAGAGTGGGCAGGTTGTGATCTTTGAACGGTTAGATAGATTTCTTGTCTCTAGCTTTTGGGTGGGTGGCCGCTTCATCACTTGCTCTAAAATTCTTGACTCAAGGGGTTCAAATCATTGGCCAATTAAGTTTTCAGCCTCATGTTTTACCATTCCAAAGAATCCTCCTTTTAAATTTTAGCTTATGTGGTTTCAGGATTCTTCCCTGCATGATCTTATTGCCCAGTGGTGGAGAGATGGGGCCCCTAATTATGGTACCGCTATGTTTTCTTTTGTTAAGAAGCTACAATATGTTAAGTATCATCTTAAGAGATGGAATAGGATGTGTTTCAGTAACCTTCGGGCTAAGAAAAGGGAAGCTCAGGAATGCCTTGATGTGATTACTCACCAAGTTTGGGACTTGGTATTTTTAGATTCTCTCAAGGGAGCTAAATCCCAAGCTATGAGAAATGTGGAGGAGTGGGAGCTTTGAGAGGAGATTTTTTGGAAACAAAAGGCTTGGTTGATTGGCTTCAGGAAGGGGATATGAATATTGCCTTCTTCCATCATTTTGTGCAAGCTCGTCACAATAAGAGTTATATTTCTTCTCTTGTTAATCCTGAGGGTATCATGATTTCTTCTCTACATGCTTTGTTTAGAGAGGCTCGACAGTTTTACTCTGCTCTTTTTACGGATTCACCTTTGGCTGAGGTTGATGAGAATATGGTCCTTGCTTACATTCCTTCTTTGATTTCCAATGAGATGAATGATTCTCTCATTCAACCAATTTTATGTCTGAAGTGGAAAAAGTTGTGTTTGGGTTGAACAAGGGTAAAGCTCCTGGTCCTGATGAGTTCCTAGTTGATTTTTTCCAGGATTTTTGGGATATTATTAATCTAGATTTGTTAGAGGTTGTTCAGGAATCTCTCCACAGTAAACATATGCTTTGAACCTTGAATGCTACTTTGTTGGTTCTCATTCCTAAAAAGGAAGGCACTGATAAGCTTGAATTCTTCAGGCCTATTGCTCTTTGTAATGTGGTGTACAAGATTATTACTAAATTGATTGCCAAGAGGCTCAAACTATGTCTTCCTCTTGTCATTTCTAAGAGGAAAGGGGGTTTTGTGGTTGGCCGTCAAATTCTGGATGGAGTGGTGGTGGCCTCGGAAGTCATTCATTGTATGGTGACTTCAAAGGAGAAATCTATGTTCATTAAGTTGGACATGGCTAAGGCTTATGACAAAGTGAAGTGGCATTTTCTTCAGAAGATTCTTTTGGTCTTTGGTTTTTGTCTTGATTGGGTGAGTTGGGTTATGAGTTGTGTTACTTCTTCTTCCTTTGCGGTTATTGTGAATGGAAAACCTTCAGAGCTTTTTGGCACCACCAAGGGGACCCCCTTTCTACCTATTTTTTTATTATTATGGTTGAGGGGTTGGGCCAGTTTCTTAAGCTTCAAGTTTCTCAAGGCTTGATTCATGGGTGGCAGTGGGGCAATGGTTTACCAATGCTTTCTCATCTCCAGTTTTTGGATGATACGTCTCTTATGGGGTTAGCTCATCTTCGAGAAGTTGAATCTTTTTGGAAAGCTTTGGATACTTACTTGACTACTTTGGGATAGAAAGTCAATGAGCATAAGTCTTCTATTTTCTTTTTTAATACTCCCCAAGTTATTCAAAGGTGAATTGCAACTATTTTAAGGTTTTAGATTGTGTCTCTTCCTTTTTTCTACCTAGGCATTCCTCTTGTTGTGGGTAGGCAACCTAGGTCCTCCTAGCAGAAGTTGCAAGTGATAAGTTGTGGGGGAAGGTCACTCATTGGACTCATCGATGGTTATCTATTGTTGCTCGAGTGACCCTTGTTAAGTCTATTATCTAGGCTCTTCCTGTTTACGGGTGCTTTGTTCAGGCTGCTCC
The DNA here is from genome assembly GCA_007258455.2 of Sequoia sempervirens. Classification (NCBI taxonomy): domain Eukaryota; kingdom Viridiplantae; phylum Streptophyta; class Pinopsida; order Cupressales; family Cupressaceae; genus Sequoia; species Sequoia sempervirens. Next base: position 18,775 of record VDFB02018086.1, read on the forward strand.
TATTTATTTCCTTAAGGAATTTGATGCACTCTCATGATAGTTTCTTTGGAGTGCTAAATTTTTGTCTGCTAAGTGGAGCCTTGCTAAGTGGGAAACTATGTGTAGGCCAAAGAAAGAGGGTGGTCTTGGTTTACGCTCTGCTATTTTGAATGGGCAAGCTCTTGTTGCTAAACTTTATTAGCGTTGGTGTATCAGTCAACATCAACTTTGGGCTTGTATTCTCAATCATAAGTATCTTAAAGGTTTCAATTCTTTTGATGTTCCTCACTTTCCTTTGGAGGGAAGGGGTCTTATGATTTGGCATACTCTGAAAGTGGGGGCTCAGTTCGTTAAGAGTGGGATCTTTTGGATCTATCATTTGGGGTCTCAGGAACTTTTTTGGTTGGATTCTTGGGATGGGCACCCTCCTATCCTTTCTACTTATCCTCACCTCCAATCTCTTTGTGATATTTTTACTGCTTCTGGTTGGGACATAGTTGAGTATTATAAGGTTGCTTAGCATTGTGGACTAGCTATTACTTTTCAATGGAAGCACTATTCTTATTGACCTCCAAGGGGGTCTAAAGTTGATAGGCATGAGTTGGCTCAAATTCTTGCTTCTCATGAATGTAATGATTTTGGGGGGCAGGATGTTTTGGCTTGGGCTGGCAGTGATATGTCTAGGAAGTACTTTGTATCTACTGGATATGGGCAACTTGGTAGGTAGATGTTTGGAGACATTGAGGTCCCTTGGTGGAAACAAGTATGGCACTTATCTTCATGGCCCAAGTGTAACTTCTTCACATGGTTAGTGGTTCACAATAGGTGTCTTATTTGGGATAATTTGTGCAAATGTGGTTTTTAGGGCCCCTCAATGTGTGTGTTGTGCCATAATTATGAGGAGAGTGTTTCACATCTCTTCTTCCACTGCTCCTTTGCTAGGGAGATTTGGAATTTATGGTGGGGTGTGTGGAACATGTCTTGTTGGCATGTCTCATCTTTGGTTGATTTTTTTGACCGGTGGGGCAAGGCCCATGTTTCTTCTTCTTTTTTTCAAGTTGCTTGGGCTCTTGGCTCCTCCTTTATTATTTGGCACATATGGCTAGAAAGGAATTTAGGATTTTTCAGGATGTGATGATGGTGGCCCATTGTTTGTGGTGGAAAATTCTTCATTCTTTAGGAGAAACTCTTGTGGCAGAATGTGATTTGACGAAAGTAGTGGATCCTCATGATGTTTTGTGCAATCATCTTCATTTTCCTCCTCAGGAAGGAAAGTTCATAAGAAGTCGTGGTAGACAACCTCGTCAAAAGATAAATAGGGAGGGAAGCTAGTCTCCTCCTCCTTAGGGATTGTTGAAAATCAACATGGGTGGGTCTTCTTGGGGAAATCTTGGTCATGCTAGCATTGGTGGAGTTGGTTGGGATAGTTCTAGGACTGTTCAGTTTATCTTTTCTCTTTACAAGGGTTTTCATACTAAAAACTTAATGGAAGCTCTTGTCATTATATACGTTGTGATGCATGGATGTCAGTTTAGGTGGAGAAGGATCATATGTGAGTTTGAATCCAAGGTGGTGGTGAATATGTTGAATAGGCGGGATTTAGAGGATGTTAGTTGGCATTTCGCTTTGGCTATTAAGAAAATTCTTACTATTTGTGCTTCTCTGGAGTCAGTTACTTTCAATCATATTCCTAGAGAATGGAACACTATTGCAGATTGTTTGGACAAGTGGGCCTCTGATCATATGCAAAATTGGAACATTGTGGATAGGGGCCAATTACCCTTGGATTTGTCTCATGAGCTAGACAACTTAGTTGAGTTTGACAAGGCTATGTAAAGCCTTGCATTGTTCTTCTTCTTGTTTTAATAAATTTTTACCCCTCTTTTAGTTTAATAAATACTATAACCAAGTAGATGTATGGATAAATTTGATAAGTGCAAGGATAAGGAAAATAAATGAATATGAGCATATAAAGATAGGATGATGACTATATGGAGATATTGTGTCATAAATGTGGAGATATTTGTGTATGTAGATAAAGTAAGAGTTATGTGTGGAAAAAATATAGATAGAGATATACTATTTCTAAAAGAATAGACCAATTTACACCATTTATTAATCGGTACTTATATCATATCATTTTTCAAAATAAATATGCAATGAAACAAATATAAAATACATATAAAAATTTTGTCATTATAATGAATAAAATTTTCACAAAATTTCACCATTACAATTATAAAATAGTCTCAAATAAATTTTGAATTACAGACCTCTCACTCTAATTTTTACCCCCACTATTTGACAACACACTCATTTTATTAACAGTTCCATATTTTAGTTTAAGAGAGAATGCAAAATTAAAAATCTAATGCTCTGCAACAAAATCACCTCTCTATAGATGAATTGCATATATTGAAGATCATTTTTCATATATTTTGTGGGATTTGAAAAAATATTAAAGACTTTAAAAGTGATGATGTTTTAGTACAATGTTGAATAGAACATTGTATAAAGAGAAGAAAAATATTTTCTTTTATAAAATAGTTTCAATTTTTTTTAAAAAAATTGAGTTTCTTTTTAAAAAGTTATTAAGTCATGGCAAGAAGAACTGAAAAAGAAAATAGCACTATCTCAATCTGAAATAACCTGCTCTCATATTATTATTAAGATCCGAAAGTATAGTATAAAAAATTAAAAAAAAACATATCCTTATAATAACATAAAAGAAATTAGAAATTTGCAAAAATCAATAAATTGGATTATAAATTTGAATTATATTCATTAATTTGAATAGCTCTCAAATATTTATAAATAACTAGAAATTGTCTAATAAAATTTATATAATATTGATAAACAACAGTAAATTAATAGTTATATTTATTGATTTGAATAGGTCTCAAATATTTATAAATAACTAAAAATCGTCTAATAAAATATATATAATATTGATAAACAACAGTAAATTAATAGTTTGAAATATTAGAACACACAGATCTTCTTGATTGAAAAAATAAATACAATAAAATAATATTGACACCCACAGAGGAAAGACAGGAAATACAATAGAACATCAGATCTCTGAAAATCTAAGGGCATGGACAAAAGCTTAGTGGCATAGATAGACAGTTTCTCACATTTAACATAAGCGGAGAAACCTCTCGGCATCGCTTTTCTTAATTACTCAAATATAATTCCCCCACAAAAAATCACTTATCATACAGACACGGCTCAAGACTGCAGTTTAAATTTTTCAATTTCTTTTTCACATATTAATTCCTCCACTTACAATTATACACTCTTTTTTTTTCTTATATTGAGAAAATGCATAATATAAAGTATATAATGCAGAAAAAACTGCAAAGAAAAACTAGACCTCCAGAGACCATGAAACAGCAGAGACACCCTGTGATAATAGCAGCCAAAAATACACCAACTGCCACCTACAGATCAAGCCTTTTACAACATCAAATAGAAGATATTACATTTGCAATCAAGGCATTAGCAAAAATCTGAACTGTTCTCAACCCAGAAAAGAGATCAGCAATAGCTGCTTCAACATGGATATGGTGAGAAACTGTGCTCACATGCAAACCACATCTTTTATGTGCCTAAGTTTGACAACATTCCAAGGAACAGCAGATGTCTGTCTTGCAACTTTCCATGTGAGTGTCATCCCCATTTCCCCCACCTGACTGTGGATTGCCATCGTCCTCAATTTGAAAGCAGACTATGGAGGAAGAGCATCCTCTGCAATACTCTGTAGAAGAGTACCAAACGCAACTTTGTCATAAACATAAAGTAGCAGTCTCCCAGCTATGCATGTAAGTAAAGAAGTAAATGGTAAGTAACCATCTGTTTCTGGCAGAGACTTCAGAAGATATAATTAACATGGCGAACTGTAGGAAAGGACAAGAAGCTGCACAAGATGCGCCAACAACGATCCCAAGCAGTAGATTACACATATTCTCCCACTTTTTTTCTTTTTCTTTTCTACAATTAGTTCTGCCTCCTCACATTCACATATTGCTGCTCTCATGCATGTTACTGCAACTTCTTGATGGAACATATTCTGGAAGTAAATATATATATTTGTATCGAAATATTATTTTGTGAATGGTTTGTTTCTTAATTTCACAAAACATCACAAAATAAAAAAAAAATCAAGAAATATATAAATTTGATATAAGTCTCTCATTGTCCTTTTTAAACTCTAAAACAATTGTCTGTATTAAAGATCATTTATCATAGTTCATTGGTAAGATTTTAAAAATAATTAAAATCTCCGAAGTGTTGAGGCATTAGCACAATGGTCAATAGAACATTGTATAAAGAAAACAAAATAATATTTATTGCCTTCAAACGATTTCATAATTTTTTAAATTATTATTTTTCTTAATATTTTGACTAATTTTTAACCAGCCTTCTTAACCATTATAACATAAATTAATGTTATTCCATCTGGACAGCTATCAAAATTTTAACTGAAATACAAACAATAAAACCTCTTTACTTTTTAACATTCTTTTCAACCTGCTCTAGTATTAATATTAAAATTAAAAAGTACACATAAAAAAAAATAATGACATTTTTTATATTATAATAAAAGAAAAAAAAACAGAAAAGAATATATCTTTTATTTCCAATAGCTGGATAATTTCTATTATAATCTGGACTAATATTTTGAATCCTAAACTCTTTTTAGGGCCCTTTATTGATGGAACATAACATAGATTTCATTGGTCCAGAAAAAGAATAAAACAAAATAGTACGGGTCCCCATAGATAACTAAATACGGCGAAGGATGACCCTAAAAGCCAAGAAGAATGAAATCTAAGAGCATGGGCAAAAGCTCAGTGGCATTGAGAGACAGTTCCTCACATTGAACATAAACGGGTAAACTTCTGGCCATACATTCACCTCCCCTTTATCTATATCTACAGAAATAATATGGCTGAGATGGTTCTCTCTTTTCATAATAAGCCAAATATAATCCCCCCCAACACAAACTACTCCAGGAGGCAAATAATGCGGCGATAGAACAGCTTCATAGTTACATCTCCACTGCAAGGCAAGCTCATCAAACTCATAAAAAACCAAAGCATGTGTATATGGTGGGAAATACATTGGATTAATTTTACAAACCATTATCATTCTCCCCTTGTACATGACGATTCCCAATGCCTCATGCATTACACCTTGCATCCCCAAAGTATAAACAAACCTGCTATTGCAATCTCCATCCAAATCATGCGTACCCACATCTGCCCCATTTTTAGAAAAACAATAGATTTTTTGGTTCTGTATTATAATGCTTGGAAAAAAGCTGAGTGCCATACACCCACTCACTCTTTGAGCCAAGTGAACATCTCTAATTTCCCATTTATGATCTATAGATCTATAGATCAAAACCAACAATTTCTTTCTTCTTAAAACGTAAAGACATCCAATTATAACAATTACCTGATAAGTCTTTTCCTTTGAATCAAACTTGAGATGCACAGCCACATCCTCATGATATCTTTTCATGTAGAAGGAAATCCTGCTTTTTCTGCTGACCCTTGCATCTTCAAGACTATGGGATTGCATTGTCAATGGATTGATAACTCGAAGGGTTCCATTTCTCTTGCAGCTATAAAGCAAGAGGCCCCCATCTCCAGCTCTGAGAAACCATTTTGAGTAATTGCATCTCCACTCATCACTAAATATCTTCTTGAACCTTAGCCTTCTATTGACATCAAAGAGTGCAAACCCATTAGAAGACTCACTTGTTACATCATAGTGATCCATGACCAGCCACATTTGCATGTTACTCTGCTCCCACAGATTGTGAAAGTGAGCAGATCTAGAAATAATAGCCTGCCATGAAGAACAAATGATTTGAAATTGAAACAGAATATGAAGAGGAAGTTTACAAAATATTATGTACAAGATGTCCTCTGGGATATCATGTATCAACATTGATTCCTCCATCCCATATACTATTCCAACTGGTTCTCATTCTCTTAATACCATGGATGAATCTGGAATTGTCGGATTCTCTCTTGGAAGCCATCGTCTCTGTGTGAGGTGCCTCCAACAAACCCCTGTGGTTAAATAGACTTATAAGAAAAATTTGAGCTATTTCCTATAAACTTCGGCAATACGGAAATTTTGGATGAACCAAGCCATTTGGGAGGCTTCCATTGCTCGGTGTAAGTTATTTTTGGAGCCTCCCATTATTTTCAACCAAAGTTTGACTTTGTCATGAGAATTTGGTTTTGGACAATCTGTAGAGTATCATCAGATGAGTAAGCACCTATCTTCACGCATAGTTCCCAGCATTCAGTATTCCACGGTAAGCTATCGCTACACAGCGTGTTTCCGTAAGCTACTTTTCCAGTTAAAATGCAGTTATTCGAGATTAGAAGTGGGTTTTATGGGGAGAAATTTGGGTAGTATAGTGTATGTACTAAATTTATTATTTAATTTTTATTATATATATTAAATTTAGTATTTAATTTTTAATTATAAATAAATTTTAAAATAAAATTTTAGATTAATTTTATTTTTTAAAATTTATATTTATAGATTATATTGATTATAAGTATTAATATATATTTGTTTAGATATGGTTATAGTAAATAATTTATATACATATTTTTTCTTATCAAATATGATGCATTTCATCTTTATAAAGTTAAGATTTGAGTAATAAATAAATATATAATAATACGATGATCTTATTCTCACATTAATATTTATGCTTTTTATAATATATATTTTTAAAATTTTTATATGCTCAAAACTTTTTGATTTAGAATTATTGATGAGTTTATTTTATACTCTCATGTATTTAACTTTTGAACTCTACTCAATTAAGTCAAAATTTTAGAATTTAGTGTAGCTCAACACAATAGTTGTAACATAATGTACTGTAATCGTACAGTTAAACTCCTCGTGTGATCTCAAGAATATAATGTAATTCGATGGAATGTTTGTACCCTTATACTTCTCTCATAGTCACGTGTTGAATTTTGAACTCCATTCAATTATAAATCATATAGTTAAACTCCTGGTGTGATCTCATTTATTAATTTTTGAGCTCTATTTAATTAATCAAATGTAAAGAGTACAATGTAATTTGATGGAATGTTTGTAACCCCATACTTCTCTCATAGTCATGCCTTAAATCAATTTTGAAAGACTACAGTAACATTCAATACTCTGGGAATTCTCTGGAAATTCATTCTGAAAAACCTATGGCCAGTAAAGAGTCGGCCCCTAGTGCCCCTGCGTTGGATGATTTGTGAATACCCCTAAAAGATCCCCTAATCAGGATGAAATTAATTCTGACCCGAGTAACTTCAGGCCTGAGGACATTATGAGTGTGGTGGAAAAAAGTACAA
>VDFB02018087.1:0-39935 GCA_007258455.2 Sequoia sempervirens
TATCTTGCAATAACGAATGCCACATTACAACATTTCTTTAAGGAATTCCATCCAAAAAAATCATGTGACCTTTTTCTATGCTATAATTACTCATCTACAAGATGATTGTAAGTATTTTGTATGAAGCCTTGAATGACATATATATCATTTATTTGTATGGATCCATTTTTTAGGAACCAATATTTGTCTCATCACCATGCTATAGGTAAAATTATCCACCATGCTGAAGAAACAAAGAAGGAATAAACCAACTGATTGAAAGTATGAAACTAATAAAGAAAAAAATAAAGAATGGATGAGGGAATATCATCAAAAGAAGAGATTGTATACGATTAATGAAACAAGCCAATTGAAGAGGAACCTCAACCATCAAAAAGAGAAAAGGAATTGGCAGCACAAAGGGCATGAATGCAAAAGCATCGTGCTAAGACATAATTGGATACTGTAGTTGGAGACACACTCTCTACTGCAAGTGAATACAATGGGACACAATTAAGCACAAGTGAATATGGACAGACACCATCTACCACAAGTGAATATGGAGGGACACCATCTACTGCAAGTGAATATGGAAGGACTCCATCTACCGCAAGTGAATATAAAGGGACACCATCCACCACATCTCAAGTTGAGAGTACATCATCACTTGGATTTGACGAAGAAGGTACACCATCATCCTCGTGTCAACCTCAAGGTATGTCATCTATTCCACCATTGATTGAAGGTACATGATCTAGCCCACCTCAATTAAATATTGATGAAATTCCTAATGTTGAGATGTATGTACCTAGGAGAACACCACCTAGAAATTTGCATGGAAAGCCAAAGTATTTGATTAAAATTGATGAGGATAATTTATAGCACATGGAAGGTAAGATTCCAATGCACACTTGTAGAAGATATGCTAATAAGATTTGGAAATTGTTCTTTCAAAGGCTAAATGAGACCACAAGATGTCAACTATTTGTTAAAAAGATGCAAGGTTTAAAGTATAGAAACATCATGAAGATTCTTGGGTTGAGAACATTGAATGCTTCAAGTGAAAACACTATTGTGAAGAATCTAATGGATGTTTATGAGAGTGTGGGTAAAACCTTATGCTCAAAGGATACTAATGTCACTCGACGTGTGACTACATCGACTCTAGTCTTAAGTAGTCAAACAAGGAGATCTCCTCTCATTAGAAAGATGAGTGAACAATTGAGAATTAATAGAAAAAAATTACCAAGAGTCGTTCAAAGGTGACAAAGAATTGAGGGAACTGATTCGAATAAATTATGGACCTTCTTGAGGAGACTCCCATGAAAAGATAAACTAGTTTTTGAAGCATTGAAAACACTAATTGAAGACTATTGGAAGAATAGCACAAGGCCATCTCTGAATCAAAGGGATGTGGTAAGAAGGAGAATTGGTAGTTGGAACCATGAGCCACATCCAAAAAAATTTCTGGATATGACTAAAACCCAATTTTTTGGTAAATTTCAATAGGATTATACTCAAATTCAAAATTTTCAAAGATATTTTGAAATGCTTAAGCATTTTTATGTCAAGATAAATCACACACACACTACTTTTTGTTGTAGACTACTTATTGAACTCTCTAACCATTATGATGTTTATCATTCTATATGTTTAGATTTGCATACTAATGATGTTTTTCAAGATTGTGGCATACATGCCCCACCAACATCTTCAAGAGAGTTCTTATAATTTTTTTATGTGAAATAGAGGATGGTCACATATTCTATAGGAAACTATGCTTGGATGGTTCATCTTAGTGTTGCAGTGGCTTGCAATGTATCCCAGTATGTTAACAAATGGAAAACACACATGAGGTGGGAAAGCAACTAGTAGAGTTAGGAAGTATAAAATAGTGGCATCCATTACAAAGATGGTAATCAAGCAAAAAGGTGTGATTTTGTTATTCAAAAGATTCCAGTGTATCAATTTATGTCTATGTTTCATGACAATATAGTGTATGAGTATGCAAGGAATACCCATATAGCTTGATGGTTGGACACAAAATTCAAGTTATGCAAGGACACATTTCTAGCTGGCAACATAGTTTTAGTGGTTGACTTTGAAGAGACCTACACTCTATAGCCACAATGTGAGGTGTAATCATAATACTACAACTCCACACGAGGTTTTGATATTTGTGCATATAACATTAATTCATGTAGTTGATAGTAAAAGGACCAAAGGAAGGTATTGAGAGAGTATCTCTTTTATATTAGTGATGATCACACACATTCTAAAGTTCATGAAAGGTTACTTCCAGTTGTGCTCATTGTGATTTTGCTCAGAGGGGCATAGCATATGATTGGCATATAATATGGTGGATAAGCTATGTAGCACCAGTTCAAGAACTCATGCATGTTCTACTAGTTGAGTAGGATGCATGTCATTACAAGTGTTCAATATATGTGGAAATTTTGTGAGGCTAAGCATGGAAAGGGGGAGCATGATGGTGCAAAAGCATGTGTGAAAAGATCATTAGCACAGAGAAAGTTAAAGTATAAAAGAGACAATGCAAAGAGTTGAAGCGGATGCAAAATCAATCGTTGAGTGATGTAATGCTTTGATTGGTCCAGGTAATGAACGTACGTCTTTAGTTCATAGATTTTTTTGGTTGATGGATGATACTAACATTGTAGCATATGAGGATTGTTGTACATTGACAGGATTGAGTGAGCTACACTCTATCCTTAGCTCAAATGTAGGTTTCATAGGTATCCATATGTGGAAGATGGCATGCTTTTTTTCTTCATGTACAATGCAAGCCTAGGATGATTGTGAGTCAAAGGAGTGGGTTGAGAAGTGGTTGTTAAGTTATCTTAGCCCCACTTCACACGTATCACCCTCTGATCACATTAGAACTAACATAGATGGAATCATCAGTTGACTTTGACTGCAGATCCGATCTAGTTCAACTAGGTAATATGTCTACTTGCATAGTTTTTGAAATTCCTATCGTTATCTTACTTTGTAGTGTATTTGCAATGTTGACTATTTTCATCTAATTTGTTACACATATCAATGCAAGGCATGTTTATGCAATTATTGCAGATGAAGACAACAAAGAGGGAAAAAAATATTACTTGTGTTGTTGTGTTGAGGCCAAAAAGAAACTGGAGGCTTGAGTTATAGATGGAGAAAACATTGAATACCGTACAAGCTTAGTTGTTGTTACTGGAACATGGCTTAGAAGGTACCCACATAAGAGTGTTAAATTTTGGTTGTTTTAGGACTTTGACACACATTAGAAGATTCTTCATTACTTGAACCTTGTCATGGTGTCCAATGTTCATTTGACCAAATATGGGGGTAGACCATAGATGACATTAGAGAAGTGGCTTATAGCACATCTCTTAGTGATGATGCTTTTGTTAAAACTATCAAATTCAAAGAATTCATTTGGATGTGTAAGAGAAATGAATTTGAGGAAAGATTGAGATATGAAATGTCTAAGTCTCTAAAAGAGACTAGAAATCAAATATCCAACAAGTTAATTGTACAAATGAAGGTTGAATAGTGGGAAATGACACCAGAGGAAGGAAGGTAGTTGGTAATAGAAAGTGGCATACTCTTATTGCTAGAATGGGACCTAGCATCTACCATCACCCTTGATACAATTAAAAGATAAGATGTAAATATTTTCTCCTCCGAAGAAGAAACAACATTGGCATTGTTTAGATCTGCCTTTAGTCCTAATTGGGATACTTTGGCGATTTGGGCCCTAACCCTAAATACAAATAAGCCAACAATAGCTAAAATTGCATATGACTTAAAAGGAGGCTTGACTGTGAAGATATTATCTAACACTTCAACAATAGAGGTAGCCACCTTGACAATGAATGCTGCATAATTCAACAAGGAAACAACTAAATCTTTGTAAGGGGTGCTGTCACATTAGTGGTTTACACTTTCTAGGAGATCTTGATTTTTGTTGAAATCACATATTTTTAAAAAATATAATGATTTAAGCCTTGAAAAGTTCCATTTAAAGGATTCCAATTGAAGAGGGTTTGATCAAACCACTTTAGACCAAGCCCCTTTGGATAGAACCCTGCTAGTTTTAAACCATACCTATAATGGAGTCTCCTTTACACCTAACAAAATGCTAATAAAAAACTACTTTTGATTTACCTTTTGGGGGATCAAATGAATTCATTTAAAATTTATTTTTGTAAGTATGTAGTCCTTATTATAAGCTTCCAAAAAATATTTTTTTTATTAAATTTAATTTGATTATTATATTGATTTTTTATTTCTTGTGAATGTAGGTTTTTCACCGAAAATCAAGCTCTTTGTTCTGCACATGTGGAAAAATAGAAGATTATATATTTTTTTTGAAAAATATGAGTGCACCAAATATTGAAGTCTCCAACAAAATAAATAAATTGAGTTTCGATACATACAAAAAAGTTATGTGTTATACAGTTTGCCTATGTCTAAATTATAATTGGTTTGACTTCGAAACTTGATGAAGGAAAAAATATTCAATAAAACACTATTAAACCAATTGGAAGCACTAGATATCATAGTTAAAAATATAAATTAAAAAAAAATAGAATTTTATCCTTCATGGAAAAAATGTTGTGTTATATGATGAGCATCACTCCTTAAAAATGGTGTTTACTAAAAAAAAACTAGTTTTCGAAGGAGATGGAAAAAGATGTGCAATTTGATTCCAAAATTTTTGAAAAAAATATATTTAGAATCTAAAGAAAAAATGTCACAAATAACTAGTTTGCATCATCTTCAAATTCCTCGCGGTTTAGCTGCTATAGGTGTTCAAAAGTGAAGATTTAGTTAAAAAAAATAGTTTAGTGTCTAGTTTGGCCAAAAATTGTAAACCAGTATTGTGGGATCACCCCAAGATTAGTGTAATAAGAATTGAAAGGATTATAAGGATTTTTTGAATGAATATAATAAATCCAAGGAGAAAATTGTGCAATTGGAGCAACAAGTGCAACAACAACAGTAACAATAGCAGGCACCACTACCTCCACCACAATTAGTGGCCATAGTTATAAGGGGAGATAGGTCAATGGTGGCAAGCACTTCTACTGCGCCACCCCCAAGAGTTGGGAATGATATAAGGACCTTGTTGGAGTAATTGAGCACCTATTAAGAATTATTTATGCATTACAAGGAGGAAAAGCATGATGATAATATGCTTGTAATATCTAACATGTTGGGACTCTTAATGGAAAAAGTAATGAGGAATTTGGATAATGTGTATACAAACTATTCTTTAATAATAACTGCAATTGGTAGATTTGTAGGAGACAAGGTAGAGGCAATTCCTCTGATGAGAAAGTGGTTCCCAATACTCAATTCTTTGATTGGTATGATTAAGGGATCTACTTATGATCTAAATAAACCTAAGGAAATTGTCCCAACCTATCAAATTGTAAAGAAAATAGGTGAATATCAAGGAATGGTAAGTCCCATGGAGGATAAAATAAAAGAATTGGTTAAAGAATTTGATGATTGTGATCTGGGCATATTTCCAGACATAATGAATGCTGAGGGTAAGGTAAATCCATGTGAAGAGTGGAAAGCACGATTGGAAAGTATAACTACAACTTTAGGTTACCTCATATGTGAAAGGGACCTAGTAGATATTGAGCTGATGAAGAGTAGCTTAAATAAGCTATGGGAGACAAAAAGGTTCTTGGAGGACTTTAATAAAGAAGCAGCCTTCAATTATGGTTCTTGTAGAACTAAGTTGGATGAATTACATGCATTCAAGTAGCCTATAGAAGAACAATATACAACATGGGATAATAAATATAATAGATTTCTAGTGTTATAAAAGTTCTAAATGATGTGGCATGGCTATTATTCTTTTCACTATTAAGATGGAGTCATTACTTTGTTTTTTATGCATATTCATTACCAACAAGGACTTCACTCAACTCGAACAAATTTTTTGTCTCCTAGTGGGCCATAGTTTTTGTCCTCATCTTCTAGATCAAAAGTTCCCAGGTTTTTGGAAGACAAAGAAAGTGAAGATAGGAGAAAATTTGGTTCAAAGTACCACCACCTTTTATAATGAGATCTTTTTGGAAAGCGGGAGAATCTTCTACAACTACATGGAAATAAATTTTGTCTTATAAGGGATTTCCCCCCCCATAGGAAGTTGTAGTCATATTTTGTATTATAAATTGTATGTCAAATGAATATCTGACATGTGTCAAATGAAATTGAGGTTTGTTTTTCTCCCTTGTTTCTATAAAAGGGAATACAAGGCCATTTGCATGGGATCTTAGAGAAACTTTTGTTTTGCAAAGCATATTGAATAAAGTCTACACTTTTAGTCTAGGAAATAGTCTGAGTCTAGAATTATTTGTAATTTGTAGGATTTTGTATGATAGTACTAGCTCATTAATTTGAATATACAATGGCATGATTTCAATGCAATTGTCTCCTCATGTACACTTTATACAATTTATGAATGAAAGTTGATTAAGGATCCTTTTATTTGTCTTCATAGTCTTTCTTATGAATGAATGTCTCTATTATGGCTTTTACTCAAAGAGTAGATTAAAATTCTTTAATGGGAATATTGAATTATATGAGTGTGTGCAAAGATTTGTAAGTAGAGTTAGTTAGAAGTCTTAAAGTGTAGTAGTGTAAGGAATTACTATAAATATTTGTGATGTTTTGGGGAAAACTATTTTTATACAAGTCTCAAGTGCATTCATTTTAACTTCATGCCCTAGGTCAAGGCACCAGTCTCTTGCATTTATGTTTGTTACAATCTCCATGGTCTCACACTTAAAGAAAAATCATAAATCTTACTTTTGGTTTGAATTATTTGATAATTTGATGTTGTTGTATGTTCTCTTGCTATGAATTGTTGAAAATCTTAAAGGATTTTGTCAAATCTTTAAATTTTCATAATCCTCAAGCAAATCTACTGAGAATATATTTTCTATTTAAAGTATTCAAGATAATTGGAAAAGGAGATCTTTCAAATACTATCAGGGATCACCTTCCTGGGTTTTGCAGAGCCCAAAGTGAAGAGGGAAAGTTTTATCCAACTTTATCCTAGTCATTGGCCAATCCCTCAAAGTAATTGATCATTAGAGGGGTATGTGCAAGATCATCATGGAAAAATAGGCCCTTAAGTGGCAAAAATTCAGAAAAATCGAGTTAGGAAACTTGACATAAAAATTTGAATAAGTTATCTATATTATTTCAAAAATATGTAAGAATAGAATCTGTAGGAAATTGAATGTAGTTTCTAAACTACTAGGTTTTTAAAATATATATATATATTTGGTGAAAATTTGAAATTTCAATGTAGTGGTACTTAAATTTCAAGGAAAAATAAGAAGTAGGTGTCTCTAACCACCCTAACCACAATAAAATGATAATATTTTTTTATGATATTTTAGATATAAGTAAAAGACTCATGCCAATGATGTGATGCATATTTTTTGTAATTTTTTCCAAGTAAATAATTAATTATGAATTTTTATTACAACTTTTTAAAAATATAAAAACTCTTATGTCCGACCACCTTAACTTGGTCAAAACTTCATGAAATTCATTTTTCTTTTTAATCCTATAGTATGTGAAGGATAGAATGTGACACATGTTTTGATTCAAAAAATGTGATACCTTTGAAAGCTATAGATGTTTTTCAATCAGCCTACCAATCAGGACTTTAGTCATAATTTGAATAGAAAATGAATAATAATTACTTATTAAATTCAAAGTAAAGCATAATTTATATTGGTGGAAAGCTGAAAATCTCCTTTAAAAACCCTTTTCATTTCATCAATTTTGGGTAAAAAATAGTCAAGCCACATACCCATCATATTGCCACTTTTGGCCCATCATGATCTGCACATACCCAAAGATGGCATTTCTATAGATTATTTTGAAAATTAAGTTGGGTATTAAAAAACACCAACACCCATATTCTCACTTCCTCTTGAATCTTCTTTTCCAATACATTTACTTCAGCTTGGAGCTTTTCAAATTCTTCACAGTGCTTTCTATTTCCCACTTCTTCCCATTATTTTTTATATAAATGGAATTATCAACGGTCTCCCCATGACCTATCTCATCCTTCCTTTCAAATACAACTTGTTTGATCCAATCTCTCACTATTCACATCCACAATCACAAGTCTTAGTGTAAATTACCTCACATTCAATGATATGTCTACACACTCAAGAAATCCTACTTCACAAATCTTCTGCATAGCTTCTCTTGCAAGTTGCACATACACATGCAAAAAAAGTCACACATATCCACCCTCAAGTCCTGGTGCAAACTACCTCTCTTCAACGCTTTTTCCTGCACACTCAAGAACTCTCGCTCTAATACTAGCAATGCAAGAGGGACTCACACAACCCTCACACACAATCTTTCAACACCAACAAAAAAAACATGAAGGAACAACTTGCAACAATAGATTTTAAATCCTCTTTATTTAACTTGCAACAATGCTTCACAATTTCAAATAAATTTGATTACAAAATTTTGTGTAGCCATATAGGTTGAAGAAAATCATTACAAAACTGATATAAATATGCTATATGATATCAAACAACTTCACAAAGAAACCCCAAATTCTTCTTCTTCAAATCATCATCATAGAATGTGAAATTGGCTCCCTAATCTACAATCTTCAATCCCCAACTTGTTGATATTTAACCATGGATTTCATAATCTATTTACTATTGCAACACACCTTCAAAACCTATAGCAAAATGTCTTTTCCACCTTTTCCCAGAAAAGCCATGCCTCCCCTTCTCTTCACCAAAAATCTATAAGAATCATCCCTCCAAAAATTGTCAAATCACCTTCCAACAAGGCATTCACTACCTCCATTTCCTATAGCCTCCATCCTCCATTCCCAACATGGGAAGAATGCATTGAAAATGCATTTAAAAATATTAAATGCTCAACAAAAATAAAAGAATCGAAACCATTCCCAGGAATTGGCGACAAATTCAATTCCACTCCTAGTAAATAGGTCCAATCTTGAAAAATCTACAGTCAACACAACATGGATGCCTAGATTTTTCCATCCTACATTTTAGGAGCAATTAATGAGTTGTCAAAAAGCTGTAACTCCCCAAATCCCAGACCCAAGAAGGCATATTTAAAGATCTTTTCTTGTAAATGCCACCAAAATGCTTCAAAATTACAATAAAGTTGTTACATAAAATATGACAAAAAATATTTAATAAAATATTTGGCCATTTATTACAAAATTATTCACCTAGGACATTAAAATCTAAACTATTTAAAAAATTAAATAAATCATTTTTGGGTGATGCAAGATTGCTCTCACAGCCCAAGATGCTCTTGGATCATGTAAAGCTAATACAAAAATATACTACTTCTCATGTGATTATATTAAAATTTTTTACCAAAATTATTGCAAAACTAAATATAAAATGGTATAAATATAAAAATTATTTAATATAATTGTGTAATTATAGTTAATATCAATAAAATTGTATAATTATGCTAAACAAGTATGCCACCTTTAAATATTTATTAATTCAAACTCTCGTCCACCTAACCTCCCTATCCTATCCCCTCATCTTCCATGCTTTCTAACTAGAGGAATTGATAGTCCAAAAACGTTGATCCAACCTTAAGACGCGGCTCTAATTGCAAGGCAAGCCTCCTATAGCCTTTAGGTTGTACACGCTACCCTTGCGTATAGAGGAGACAAAACAGATTTTAAATATATAACTATTGTCCTTGCCTTTCAATAGCTCAACCACAAAACATAAAAACATTAAAATATTTATCAAAACAAACAAAGTCACAAGAAAGAGACTTCATCCTCACCTCCTTCACAAAAAAATCAACTACTATCATTACACTCCATGTCCTTGCTCTATTCACTTATCCACCTTTCCAATCTTCCTTCTAATAATAATGCGGAATGTATTCTCATTTTACTTAGAGAAGGAACAATTGCACATCCAATGTTAATCATGAGCCTTTAGAAAGGAGGAATGCCATCACGTCGATGTGAAAGCAGATCTAAGAAATAATAACTAGTTTACTAAATTCAACCCTCCCCATTAAAGGCGGAATAAAAAATATCAGGTTTGTATAAACGTCATGGATGACAATACCTTAAGAATGTAGACAATTCCCTGAATAAAGACGAGATGCCAGATTCATGGAACTAGCTAAAGTTGATAAGTCTTCCAAAGCCCGAAATAATAGCCAAAATATGGCATATGATTATCAACATTAATTTCCCCAAAAGACAAAATCCAGTGAATTAGAAAAGCATCCAACTGTAGAGAATACCTTGTCACATTTAATGCCGTTTGTCTCCTCAATGGTCGTGCATTCTTCCTTCTTTTCGCCTAAAATAACGTGAAAGCATGTGATGCTTCATGACATCTGAGAATATATTGAATTTCTCTGGATTAAACGTTGGGTACATTCGCATTCAGTTGTTTCTTCTTTCTTAAGTCCGTCACTTTGCTTGTCAATCTGGCCTTTGTATTTTTCTCCCTGTTGGCTATTCCTTGTTATTTTCTTAGTCTATATTTTCGTTTTAGTTCCTGCTTCTCTGAGAATTCGGAGATAATTACACATGCTTTACGATAGTTACTATGCAATAGTGTGGCTATATAAGATTCTGTCTCTGATGTGAGCCCGATCAAGACAAAAGAAAAAGTTGAAGAAATCATTTGTGGGTGTGGAAAGTTTAGGTATGGGTGTGAGTGTCGAGGAGAGTCGAACTCGTGACCTGCTGTCTCTTAGGCTTGCATCTTCCTCTGCTCCTGATGGTCAGTGGGGAATAATGGGTGGGGAGCCCGTGGCTTCTTCTGGGACTGAGATTTGTGAGAAAGGAAAGATGAAGTGTAATTATAGACGCAGGCGCTCTGTGAGGTCTGTGAATGAGGAGGAGGAAGAAGAACAAGCCATTGCTAGGAAGAAACTTCGGCTATGCAAAGAACAGTATATGTATTTGGAGGAAACCTTCAAAGCCCACAATACACTGAACATGGTGAGTTATGTTTGTTCCATTGAAACTATATTTAGTTATATTCTATCTCAGCATTTCCATTTTGAGTTTTGATAGACTTCCCATAACTTTAGCCACTTTGACTTAAACATGTCTTATATGGTTACTAGTAGACAACTTAAACTTGTTTATGCAGAGATCTAGTTCTGACTAAACAATTAATGTACTGTTTAAGTCCTTGTTTTGTATGATATATCATTGTTGAACACTGATGTCAAGGCTTTTCTGCCATCCTTTTAATTTTTTTTTCCTTTCTATGAGATCTGCTTCTAACTAAATAATTAGTGTATTGACTATAATAAATCCACTGTTTAGTAGGTTTTCATGCAGCTGTTTAGCTTATTTTGACTAACAGACACTCTTCAAATTTCTAAAGAAGTATTTGTGGAGCTGGTGGCCCATGGATATTTAATTTTTTGTAAAAAAAATTGCAGACAAATGTTAAAAAAGAGAAACAGATTGCTGCTTAATTTCAATCTTTTCTTTTTTCTACAGTTTATTTTCAATTCCTAAACAGTAGCTGCTCCATTAAAATAAGGAAATATTTCAAATTATCCTTTTCCCATTATTAAAAGTTTTATTTAAACAGAAAACACACTTGAATAATTTTGTAAGATACATAATTGTTAAACACTGATGTCAAGACTTTTCAAAAAAAAAATATTTTCAAAATAAAACTATATTTACCATTTTTAGAAATCTATTTCTAAACAATTAGTACAATCACTACAATAAACCCACTGTTTAAGCCCTTCTTATTTTGCAAGATACACCATTTTGAACACTGCTGTCAAGGCTTTACTACCATCCTTACAATTTTATTGTCTTTTTAAAAATCAGTCAGTACTTACCATTTCTACATGTGCCCGATATGATAGCAGATTAATGAGCTAGACCCTTGGGAGCAGGAGGTCCCAGCTTCCAGTCGCAGTAGAAAGTTTTTCCACTTTCTATCTCAAAGCCTGTACTGATTATGCTCACCTACGCTTTTCATGCCCAATTTGGGTAGATTCCCTATAACACTAGCCATTGACCCGTCTTGTATTAGGTACACCATTCTTGAACAGTGATGCTGGCCAACCAACACTGTGCTGGTTTCGGTGGGCCAACTAGTAACTGTGTAATCTGCTAAATACTTTTTGTCCAGCACGGCGAAAGTTTGAATCTACAAACATCATGTTGGCTGTTTATTTCTGGACATTGAGCATGAACTTAAACCTATTCTTTCCTGTTTAATTTGTCTGTATCACTTTCTTCAAACCACGTCAATTTTGGCCATTAAAACTTTAAAATGGGTTGTTTTAGTATCAATAATAAAACAAACTCTTACATGATATAAAATCTTATTACTAATTTTATGTTAGTTTGATTATATTTGTATACCCACCATAGGTCTAACTCTACTTGTAAAGAGAATAGCTACAGAGATTAACTCTACTTGCAAAAGAATAACTACAGAGATAAATTGTATCTATAAGAAATTTAATAACTTATTTATTCTCTAATGCTCCTCCATATTTTTGTAGGAGCAAAAGCTAGATCTGGCCCAGAGGCTGAACCTTCGTCCTCGGCAAATTGAAGTATGGTTCCAAAATAGAAGAGCAAGGTATGCAAAGTCTCCAAATATTCAGCGTTTAGAACTTTGCACTGGTCAAATCAATTGTTCTAATTAATAAATACAAGTACAATGTAAACCGCTAATCTTAATACTTGTCATGGGTGGGTTTTAAATTGTTGCTGATGAGGTTTAAAGTTTCTTAGTACTTGTCATGGGTGGGTTTAAAGTATTTCTTTTTCTCCGCAATTAATTCGTATTGTAATATTATTTTATTTCGTAGGTTCAACGTTTTGGAACAAATATCTGCAGAATTCTCCTTTCTAGATAACTTCTAGAATTGGGTGTGATCTTTTTTTTTCTCAAAGGCTAAATGTTGGAATGATGTTATTGCAGGACAAAGGCAAAGCAAACAGAAGCTGATTTTGAGCTATTGAAGAGATATTGCATAAATCTGAAAGAGGAAAACAGACAGCTGAGTAAGGAGTTACAGGTGTTGAAGGCATTCCACATACATGAATTGGCAGCACAGTGTTTCAACATGTGTCCCTCTTGTAAGCAGATCCTTCCAACCGAAAACTTTGATAAAGCAAATGTGCCTTTAGATTGACCAAGCAGACTCAGTCATGACTAACCCTACAGACAAGCCATAAGCTGAAATCTGCCTTGATGTAATGAGTAAAATCATCCACTGCTTTCTTATCTCCCTCGAATGGTTTCCCTTCTCAAACACTACGAGGAAATGTTCTCTTAGAATTTTTTTTTCGTTTAGCCTGTACATGGATTATAAAAGTAAATATATTCTAGAAATCAATTGTCTCAAATTCTTTAAAAATCTAACTGATCGTAATTGTACTGCTAAACTTTCGTTGGTGTTTGATATAAAACTTCTTCCTTTATTCCTTTCCAAATGTATCTATTATATAAACTTTGGTCTCAAAAGTTGAAATCATATAATGCCTGCTGCAAATAATTGTTCTAACGTGGCCCTCATTCCTTGTCGAGGAAGAGGAACCCACGACTTCCACGCCATACAGATTATTATTATTTAGGTTTTTCCAAGTATATATGAAATAAGTTGATAAGTATAGTTTATGCACAGCATTGGATCACAAAGTTGATGAAGAGTATCCAATATCAAACAAAAGGAACAGCTAATATCATCTCGAAACCAATGTTGGACTTTAAAACTAGTTAATTCTAGATTGGTTCGCACAGATCATATGTGGACACAGCCCCCATCCATCACTAAGAATCATAAATATTTTATTTTTAATTAGCTGTTTTATAACGTAAATTATAAAGTAATTGTGTATTTTATCTATAAATATGAATACGATGAGTAAGGAATATTATAATTTCAATTAACAGCCATGTGAATTTTGTCTGATGTGTGGTTTGTCTTTCCAGAACTTACCTATACAACAAGCTGTATATAGAGCACCCAAAAACAATCAAGACTGAATACCTGATCACATGACTACAACAAATAAAAATTGTACAAAATAAAGTTCAAAATCAGATATAACATAGTTAAATTGCATCCAAACCAGCAACTAAGAAACATAATATACCTAATAACCAAGGGTCAGAGTTAAACAACACACTCTAAATTTTGACTTTCTTAAGTGGTTCATCTAACATTATAGTAACTTCTCCGGTAGGACCCACCTATTAGTGTAATTTCAGATGATCCACCTAAACAAGTCAAAGCTTAGAGTGTGTTGTTTAAACCAAATCATAACGAAAAATCAAAATATACCCAACCAGCAATCAAGAAACATAATATATCCAATCAGTCAATTAGACCTAACTTGTAGACCAAAAGCATTGCCAATAGCACCATTTGCAGCAACACAAACAAAATCATCATCAATAATGTTCTTACCCTTACCTAAATAACCAAGGCCACCAACAACAATAGGACCAAACTTAACAACACAAACAGAGTCACCCTCTATAATAGTATTAACATCAATATTAAGATTATCAAGAGAGTTAAGGAAAACCAACGCTTACAGTCGAAGAGGAGCTACTAAGATTAGATTGAATAAAAGGCTTATAATCCTTTTTCTTTTAACACTAGAATTCTGAAGATCCAGGTTAAATGGAGCAAGAGCATCATTGCCATCCACAGAATAAAGAGCATCTGTAACAACACCAACATAGAAATTTATTTTGACTTTATTAGCAATTGAAAATACATATACAAGGATATTTTCAGATTAATCATAATACTAAAATTTTGTCAAAGACATCTATATAGCCATAAAAGTTGGATTTTTAAGTTTGATTGCAAGAATCCGCATTTTATCTTTTGGAAGAGAAGAATGAATCATTGTCTTTTTACACACTTTTTGGGAAACTTTGGATGTGTTTTAAGTACAGTATTCTAATACTTTATTTTACTTTATTTGTTTGATGATTGTAGTCTATCTTTTAAGTGTTTTGTTTTTGTTTTTGTTTTTGGGTTTTTTTTTGTGTTTTTTTTTTTTATCATATCATGATAGTTTGACACATTTTTTAAGCTTTCCTAACACTAGTGAAGTAATAGAGCAAGCTATACATGTAATCAAAATAAATTTATATTTTTTCACTTGGTAATATGTTTTAATAGTACTTCTAACACCTAATTGTAATGCCCCTCATACTTCATTATGACAATAATTAGTTAATTGATTTTAGGTAATAATTAATTATTTAGTTAAAAATTTTAAATGTAAAAGTTAATTTATTAAGTCAACTTAGTACAATTTGATGTTAATTTGTTTGACTATGATGGTTTATTAAATTAAGTGAACCATTCTATATATTAATTGGTTGGAATGAGGTTGCCTAAGATAGTTAAACTTCATTTGTAAAATGTGAATGCAAGAGAAGTATATGATCATATAATTATATAAATTTAAATATGTATCTACAATTTAAAATGTGGTTTTGTAAATG
Organism: Sequoia sempervirens; assembly: GCA_007258455.2. Classification (NCBI taxonomy): domain Eukaryota; kingdom Viridiplantae; phylum Streptophyta; class Pinopsida; order Cupressales; family Cupressaceae; genus Sequoia; species Sequoia sempervirens. Next base: position 15,537 of record VDFB02018087.1, read on the forward strand.
ATTTTTTATTGACAAATAAAACTAGATTGTTTGAAGGGCTCAAACCTTTTTTATAGTGATCAAAAGATAAACATGAAAGGATTACATACATTTGAGTACAACAATAGTTCCCAAATAGAACACAAGAGAAAGAGTTGGAAATCAATAGCAAAAAATAAAGAAAAAATAGACCAACAACATAAGAATAATAAAGACCACTAAACTTATAGCTGAGAAGAGAAAATATCTTTAAATGATTCTACCACATTCCACTTTTCCCTTAAGAACTCTTGATGATCTTCAATCATCTCACTATCCAAATCAGCAACATTACAATCCTTCTACCTCATTTGATTCCTTGTCCTTTTAATAGGGCCTACTTTAGGACTCCTCATTTTCCTCTTTAACATGGTTTTTTGAAGCATAGTTATGTCAGTAGTAGAGTTCTTAATTGTAGTTCTATTAAGTTTGATGGTGTTAATCAATGAGATCTTCATGTCTTCAAATTCATTTCAATCTTACTCATCTTGATATTAATCTCTACCATTTCCTTTTTAATATCATGAATATCTCTTATGTATTTAAATTATTTTCATTGAGCTTGACATAAAACCTAGACTAAGGTTATTCTCCATTGATCTATGCATGCACTTATCTCATATTAACTTTTAATCTCTCATTATCATTCTTAAACCACTTCAGAATACTATGTTGAATGTTGAAATCTCTCATTAAAAATTCAACTCTTCTTTTAAAATATTCTAGGAACTCTTTCCTTCTTCATTAACTACACAATTCTCAGCTTTATCATTGTCCAAAATAAAATTAATTTCTTTATTAAATTTTAAAATTTTATATAATTTAGATATAATCAATTTACATATATACTAATATAAAATGTATATATCGCATATCATATAAATAAACACATATATTGAAAATCATTACCCTTATTGATATAGATATTTTTCATAACAAAATAAAAATTTGTATACACATCTCAAGGAGTTGAATAAAGATTCTAAATTCAACACTGATTTTCAAAACAAAAGCTTATAGAAACTGAACCAATAGTAATATAATTATAAAACATTAATGAAGGGTTGGATGCAGAACCGACACATGAATGATGGAGGGTAATGCAGACCATCCCTTTTCTTTCTGAATCACGCTGCAGTCAATGACTGAACCACCCCATACTAAGGCCTTTATGGACCATTATTGTGCAGATTTGGGGAGCTCTAATTCATCTCCCTTCTTCTAGAAGGGAGATCACTGGAAACTTTTGCATATCAAATCAGTGAAAAGGAGTGGATTGCAGGATCATAGATACCGAGTGAGGGTGATAGAGACACGTAACTAAAGTAAGTGGAATCCTGATGAATTAATTCCTGTCTTCCTTGATTTTGTACAGTGTATGCCAACAAAAAATAGAATTTCTGGTTATAGCTACAACACAAGAAGGATATAGCCTCGTTTAAAATCTTATAAGCCAATTTGAGAAATTATCTGTGGGTAGATGGGATTGCAAAGTCATCAGATAAATGTAGGCGAGTAAACTAAAATAGAGGTGTAAGTAACAATGCTGATATCCAAACTTATATTGTAAGTTATAAGGCAATCGCTCTTTTAGATTGTTATCTTGTCCCATTTGGGTGTTGTTGGTTCAAGTAGATCAGAATAGATATAACTGGTTATTGGCAATAAAAAAATTAAAATTGATTTTCACAAAAAATATTACAATTAGAGTCTGAGTCTGTTCTAAAAACTTAAGGAATTACCACCTTGCCATTGGACCATCTAATAGGATATTTATGTTTATTTTTAGCCTGTAGCTGTCATGGAAGAGAATACTATATTAGAGCACAAGCACATGATTTGAAAATAAAGTCTAGAGAACGTTATGGGGTTTGGTATGTCTTTTGGGATCTCTTGGTTAGAACATACATAATGTAGAGTGTTGAATGTGTTATAATATTATGCTGAAGTATAATTTATAGGGGAAGTGAAGGGGGGGTGTAATAATATAATTATGTTTATAAAAAAATTATTTATAATTAGTAAATAAATAATTAATAAAATAAAATATTAAAAAAATGGTTAATTATTATTGAAAAATGTGTAGCATTAGTATTGAAGGAAAGAAAAAGTGAAAAGTAATAAATAAAACAATTTTATGTTGAAAGGGTAGATTTGGAAAGCAGTTCTTGTAGGACTTAGGGTAGACTATTTGAAACTTAATTTGCAATAGTGTGTTGCGATTTGTATGGATTTTTCTTTTTTGTTGCAATATTTGATTTTTCATTGGTTGTTTCATGTGATCTTTGAGCTTAAGGATTTACATATGGCAAGATCTAGAGGGGGTCTAGGGGGTCCCTTACCTTTTTCTTTTAAGGATGTTGCATATGCTAATGAGGCTATAGCTTCTAGACATGAAAATGCTCATTTTTTAATTTATTTTTAATGTACGTTATGTATGAGGCTAGATCTAATAACAAGGTTGTTAATTTCCAATCTAATGGTTGTTTGAAAAAGAGTAGGGCTTATTCTATTATAGTTATTAAACCTAAGATTATAGCTAATGGCATTCCTTATTTATAGAGCCTGGTTTGATAGGTAAATTTATGGGTTTTAAAGTCACATTTTTTTTTCTTGAGAATTGGGCATGCCATACTTGGTAGCTAGAGGGGGGAAATGGAATTTATTTTAGCAACAAACAAATTATTTTTTACGGTATTTTTTAAGAATTTCTAATTAAAATTTGGCTTCTAAGTGAGGACCTTACTTTCATAATCAAGTTGATGCATTCATTAGAAAATGAAGGTGTCTCAACCTTTGATTTTTCTTAACATTGATTATTTAATTATTTAATGTGATAATTATCCCAAGTTGTCTTGTGAGTTACAACTTGCAGTTTATATTTTTGAGGAGGAGTCAAGTTGGAAGTTGTCATTTACAGGTAGAGTTGTTCATGAAGGAATTTTCTATTTTCATGTTGAGTTTGCATGTAATGTGAGTTTTGAGGTGCAGTTATCTTTTTGGAAAGTCCAAGTTTTACATGTGTAGGTTTAGTGACAATTGGCAGTTGCAATATTGCATTTGGTGACAATTGGAAACTTATCATTATGCATGTGTAGTGGTTTCAACATTTTCCATGTTGCATCTTCAGCCTTTGGCATTCAATTTTAGAAATGTCTAATTAATGTATTGTAAGCTCCTATATATTGAGCACTTATATTTAGAGTTGGATGAGGAGATTTTTTTATTGTAGGGTTATGCTATCAGATTTCTTCCAAAAGAGCATGATGTAATCTCTATGTCAAGGTTGCGAGCCTACAATGTATTGTAACTTTATTGTTGCATATTAATACATTGGTTCGATGGTTTGAAGTGTGGGTTTTTTAACAGGAAAGGGTTTTCCCCATATATATCATGTTTTCTTCTCTTTTTTCTGTCTTTCTTCTATTCTTCATGTTTCTCATTCTTGAAATGTTATTTTACATGTCATTATGTTAAAATTTTCCTAGATCTAAAACTAAATCATCTTTCCTCTAAGGGTTAATGGATGGTAAATTAAATTGTGTTTGTTTCCACTTTAAGGCATAGTAGCATGTGCTTATATCAGGTTGTTGAAATCTGATTTGTTTTTAATGAACTATAAGATATTGAAGGTGCATACTAGTTCTCAAAAGGATTTTTGAGTTCATCATTTCCTTTCATTTAGTATAAGAGAAAGATCCATGATTTTCTTGTGCTTGCATGTGCATGTATGCGAGTTGAATGTACTTGCATGTGGGTTGCTTGTACTTGCATGAGCTTGCATGTTATTGCATGTGTTGATTCATGGTGTTTAAGGTTTTGGGTATTTCTTCTATTATGATTTCTTAGCCTAGCAAGCTTGAGGAAATCTATTTTGAAAGAATTGGAAGATTATTAATTCTTGTTTGAGTGAAATTTTTTCCATTGATCTTTTTTTTCAGAAGACAGTAGGTATTTTGAAGAATGGAGAGAATAGAGTATTATTTCCTATGTGTTCTCCATTGTGGGATGTGTCTCATAAGCAATCCCATATCTAATAAAGGTATGGCCAACAAAAAATGCAAAGAGCCCAAAGTGTTCTTCATAAGCTAGGATCGTCAAAAGAATGTATAAGGTGAGAGGATACACACTTGGCTTGCCAATCATGGAAGACACGGTGGAAATTTATTACAAATAGATTTCAAGATCAAATGAAGTATTAAAAATAGCAATTCATGTTTTAAAGCACCAAATTCAAATGTTATAGACTTCAAACACACATGTAAATACTCAAAAATAAAAGGATCTTTGAAGGAGGTGCTACAAGACAATTTTTTTTCACTACAAATAGATTTTTAAGCCAAAATGAAATGTTATATATAGCAATTCATATTTTTAAAGAACCAAATTCAAATGTTTCAAACACACATACAAATTCTTGAAAATGAATTGATCTTGAAGAAGGTTGTGCAAGAAAAATGTGTTATTAGTTTTAAGCCTTTGAGAATCTTGGACTGTTTATCAACCCTATAAGAAAAATGATTAGTAGTTCAATGAAAGATATGCCATCAACCTACAAGAGTTGTACCAAAAAATTCAAATAATCTCAAAACACAACAAACAACAATTGAGTTAGGATTAGGTTTAGGTGAAAATTGAGAACCTAAGAAGCTTTGGAAAATTGAAACAAAAGCAAGAAATAGGATGATAGCGGCTCTTTCACCTGTGATAGCGGCTCTATAACTAGTAGGTCTATGGTTTTGTCAAGCAATAGCAACAAAAAAATAGAACGATAGTAGTTTTTTCATAGATAATAGCAGCTTTGTAACAATAGTCAGTTAAAAACTCAATCGAAAACCTATCAGCAATAATGATAAAAGTGTGAAATATTCCGAGCCAATTTTTTGATTTTTCAATTATCCGATTTCAACATTACAATCAAGTACCCGTTAAGGTTAGGAGATAAATCCAAACGTACAGAAACAACTCTAACTAGAATGGCGTCGATGATGGCGAGCATTGGTCAGAGGGTCTTCTACTCTAAATGTTGGAAAGGGAACTCAACGTCAAGTATGTGCTACCCAATCCAATGCGGAGTGAGGGGCGACCATATGACAGAGTGATTACAATAACAATGCTTGAAAAGACAATGCAGAAAGTTGGAAATACTCAACACCCAGAATGTGCTTTCTAACCCAGACTGGGATAGTAGCTACCATAGGGCGGAGGTTAATTAAAACAATATCAACTGCTGAAAGTAAGAAGACTATTACAATCTGATAAAGCAAGAATCTATAATGCTATCAGTACTACTGCCAGCTTACATTGTAAGAGATGAAATCTTGCTAACAATATAAATCAGCTTATAAGAGAGATGTACAATATTCGTGAACTTAGTTGCTGAGAAGTAAAGATCAACAGAAATAGCAAATCTAGATCCAACCTTGTTTTCCAGACTTGGGCAACCTTCTCTGAAGTCTTCACGTTGCTTTTAAAGAGTTATCACCACCAGCCAAAATAGAAATTGCAGATTTATTCGAACTACTGTAACAGACCTGCACCTTTCACACAAAAACCAGCAACAAAGGATTCCTTGGAATGCTCGGAACTCACTATTTTCTCATTCAAAAGGCTTGATATCAATTGCAAATAACTAATAGAAGGGAGGCGCTCATACCAAGACCCAAAGACAGACTTAAAATGCAGCAGACATTTAATGCACAAAACCCAAGACCCCTGAAAAGTACGGCCCAGCTGAAAGGGGCGAATTCTCTTTATAAAATCTGATCCTTCAAATTAAAATCTACAAATTTGCAACCATGGGCGCCTAGCCAAGAAGGATGGAATGAAACAATACCCACAATGAATTTTTGTGTCTTTTTTGATTTACAAATAAAAATACGGATCTGCTGTAGCAAACTTGAAAAAACCAAAAACATCTAATATGCCAAAAACTAAATCTACTTGGACAGATGCAGATTACAATACACAAATCCCAATGCACTCATAAACTAGACTAAAATCACCACTAGTTGTTGTCTTACAAACAAGAAGCGATGCCCGAGCTAGGAGGCCTTCATTCCTCGAAGCAAATCCGCAACCATTTCGGAGCATAACAATAGCATAGACCAAAGATACCCAAATGAGACCCCAAGGCTGTCTTTTATAAGCTTCTGTTGACCTTCCTTGAAACCCTAACACCTTTTCCAAAGTCAAAACCCTAATCCCACAAAATGGCGTCCTTTTCCAAGCATCATTAATTTTGATTTCATTAAATATTTCACTTAAATAAATGCGCCCTCCTTAAAGCCTAGATTGGACTTTGATAAATTTCAACATAAATTTAATATACCCTCAATGATGGCGCCACCCTTCAAGTCCACCTTTTAAAATAACATTAAGTTATTCGACTAGGCCAAGGTCATAAAATAACATTTAAAATATAATGTTATTTTTAAGTGAAATAATCTCATTTCTCCAAAACTGCATTCTAAAGCCTGAAACTGAATACGCCACTTGAGTCAACTGAAAGGGAAAGTCAACTGCCTGAGACAAACCTGTTAGCTGCCAAAAATAGAATTTACTAAAAATAGTAAATTCCTGGAAATGCTCAAAAAGCCGAGCCAAACATACCACTGCGAAGCTCTCTAAAAACCCAGAAAGAATCCGCCAGTGAATCCACCAACTCTGAGCAAAGACCTCCTCAAAAATAGGAAACCCTAATTTTATCTTCTGACTAGCCTTCGGGTTTCCAGAAAAAATCCAACGGTCACTCGACAGATCATGCTCGAGAAGGGGACATTACAATCTGCCCTTCCCAAAATTGCTTGTCCTCAAGCAATACCACCACAACTCTAGAAATTTTAAAACTAAACCATACACAACAAGTATGATCCCTAGTTCCCAAACCCATTGCAGGAAGGACCCACCATGCCGATGTTGTTCCACTCTGATCACATCCGTGAAATCATCATGCCTATGCTGCACTAACCTTCCTTGTAACCCCAAAGTGTTACTGTCCATGATACTCATACTGAAAAATCTTAAAGGACTGAGACCAGCTTCATGCGACGTCTTATGTCCAAGAGGCCCAAAGTCAATAGTATCAACTATACCACTGTCAACCACAATGGATAGGCTACTCAACTCAAAATCAAACTCCTCAACATACCTCCATATTGTAACAAACGAAGCCCTGATGGAAAAAATGATATCTTCAAATCTTCTTGCAAAGAGGAAAGCAATCCTTTGCAAGATCTCAACAAATTCAGCCTCATGGCTTCTTCTGGAGCTACTATGCATCAACTGAATTATATCGACACCACCATGAAGACTTCTAATCACTCTTACTATTCCAACTCCAAGAGTCTCAGAAGGGAAAGCCAAAGCATGTGGAAGTTCGTTGTCCAAAACCAATATAGTAAAGAAACTATCAAAATTTGCTTCACAAACCTCCATAGGATGAACTCCAAAAGTAGAATAGGTGCGAAGGAACAAATAATCTCTGCTGTTCAAGGCCGAAGTCAGCGAAGTGCAATCTGATTTTAGTACCTCACACAAGAAAAAACAGCAGCACCCAAGAAATTCCCAAGTGTGAGTGTATGATATGAGCATAGAGTTGCAAGGTAACAACTCAAAAATGGCCGAAAAACATACTAGAGCAATCTCCATCTGAAAACTACCACCTCGTTGGCAAGTGGTGATGAAAAAACTCTCCCAAACGAGAGTAACTCCACAAGTAACAGGGCTGGTCTGCCTCCAACCAGCAAGCACGAGTCTCAAAATCTGCTCTTGTCTTAGCCAAGGATCAACGCCAAGAGCAACCAATTGTTCCTCTTTCCAATCCATACTCAAAATTTCTCTCCAATCCATTTGTCGATGAACAAACGGAACCATCATGGGGCTGGAAAAGAAAGTCACAACATCATTAATACTGAAATTTTGATCCTTATCCTTCAAAAAGTCCTTCTTTCCACAAGTAATAAGTTCTATCAACCCATATTGAGAATCCCAAGCATGGATACCCAACTGAAAGTGATCTCCAACATACTGAAAAGAAAACTCAACACATTCCCAAATGCTAGTAAGGATCAAGTGCATACTGAAGAGATTGATGCCTCCGCTAATGAACCTTTGAAGCCTATCCATGAAAGCTTCAACAACATTGGAGCATGAACTATTAAATGACTTCAAATACAAATCCAAAAATAGACCAATATGTGCCAAAGTATTGTTCAACCAAAGGGATGGATTGACAAGCATGCAAACACCAAGTTCTGGTCCATCTTCATTCCCTTCTTCATGAGTAACAAGACTAAAATCTTCGCTTCTTGCTGCTGTACTGAAGTTACCAGCAGCTACCAAATCTTGCCTTGTTAACATCTTGGTGTCGAAGATGTTGAAATCTCCTCGAAACAACACTTCCCATGTATAGACTTCATCCTCAAACCCACTTATGCATTCATTACTAATCAGCAAACGTGGCACATCCACATACTCGGTCTCATTCTCTGTTTCAACTTCCATCACATAGAGAGGATTGCCATAATCTCCTTCATCACTTTCTTCAAAGAGAGGATTGTCAAAAACTTGAAAGTCACCCCATCCATCTTGTTGATCCAAATCTGCACTTGTAACTTCAGTCCTTCTTGTGAGACCTTCTAGGTTAAACTCCTCTCGAAGACTATCAAGCTCACCGATTACTTGCTTGATTTCTTTGGCTCTATGTGCATTCTCTTGCTCTGTGAAAAATTTGAATTTAGCAAACTGATTTTCTACCTCCATTAAAGCCATTTGAGTTTCTTCTAGTGTAGCTCTTGTTGATCCAAGCTCCAGAGAAAGTTCATCAATCTTCCTCACTCTCTCTTGAGAAGCACAAATGGTCTTCTTTGCAACTTCAATGGCGTAATCACGATCTTTAACCAAGTGCATGTACTCGGACTTCAAGGTTACCAACGAGTTTCTGATAAGTTGCAGATTGGGAAGAGCAACTTCATCTTTCACTCCTCTTTGTCTCTCTTCAAGCTGAGCCTTCCAGTACAATTCTTCAACCAAGCTATGTGTGTGATCAAACAGGGATAGAGCTTGCACTTCCTTGTCAATGGACACCTTGAATTGTCTGTCCCAATCATGACAATTCAAAGATGATGAACTGCTGATAGGCTGCAACGGAAAATCAGAACCATGTCCCTTGTCTTTGCTGCCTTCATTGCTGCTCCAACATTCATGAACTTCACCATTGACTAGTGGAGAATGCTCATTATCAAAAAAAGCATCATACTTCACAGATTCTTTGACCCCAAGTTTGCAATCAACTTCATGCATTGGAAAATCATATTTGTGTTTAATAACACCTTCAAACTCTACATCTTCAAGAGCCACGTGGTCTTCTAGCTCTTCATCCACCTCACCGTCTTCTTGATTGAAGGCTAAGGCAGCTCCTAACTCGAACGAAGAATCATCGAATGTTGTTCTGAAAGTTTTAGAAGAAACAACATCCTTCTTGGTGGCTGCAACCAACTCAAAAGGATCACCATGGAACTTTTCACAGCAAGCTTCTTCATCAAAGACAACTTTTCCTTCTATGCCCTCCCTATAGCTTGCAATGCCAACGAAACATTGGTCTTCATCAGGATCAAAGGGAAACTCATCCCACAAAGTTTCTCTGTCATACCTTGGTGTCAACACACCCAGATCCCAAATGCTAGTGGGTTGATTAAGATGATCAATAGGAAAAAACTTATCATGCTCCCTTTGTAGTGATGACTCTTTGAATAAGTCAAGTCCCAAATCCCTCAAATTGATATCGTCAAAAACATTTCTCTCCAAAGACCGAGTTTGCTGCTCAAACCCAAAGTCACCATCATAATGAAGTGAAGAATCTTCATTGCTTGTTGTTTTGAACACTTCAACGTCATTATCTTCAATATGACCTTGTATGGACTCTTTGGAATTATCTCTATCATCAGGACCACTAAATTTTCCTGCATCTTGCTCAGACTTCTCCAACAGTGGCTTCAGTTTCTCTTCACATTGATTAAATAATTCCTTGATCAGCATAGCAGCAATAGGAGAATCCTTTTCTTCACACTCATATGTGTCCAAGAGGAGAGATTGGACATTTGGTGGAATTTCATCTGACTCATTAATGGTGAGAATAAGGATTTTCTTCACAGCTGCAATAACATCCTCTTCTTGTTTGCTCCAAGTGGATATGAAGAGGTAATGGAACAAGTGATAAATCTGATCATGCATTTCCAAGGCAAATAGCAAGTTACTTACCCAAAGATCTGAAAATGTCTTTAAGATAGCAACCTTTCTAGCAAATAGATTGCTTCCAGTTTCATCAAGATCTTGGAAACTTTCTACAATCATATTCAGAATGATTTTCATGGTTTCATTATCATAGGGTGTCAAAGGAACCACAATCCTCATCATCTCCATGAAGCAAGAAGAAATCAACAGCTTCATTTCTTCATTTGGATGTCCCAGCCAATAGGGCTGAACTAAAAGGTGAACTGCAGGTGACAATGCCAATTCCATCCATTTAGAAGGTGACTGCTCCACCTGTCTCAAACATTGTTCCAATATTTGAAGATTATTCTTTTCTTCTTCCATTGACTGAAATTCTTTGTCAAGTCTATTTCCAACCGCAAAAAGTGTTTGCTGCAGCTTAATCTCTTCTCTGTTAGCCATGTTTAACTGACACTTCTAAACTAAGCTGAACTCTGTTCTGACCCCTGGTGTAGAAACTGATTTCTCTATCATTCAACTGTCAATTGAACCTTGATGGGCACAGGATGGCAGGATGCATGGCTCTGATACCACTGAAATATTCCGAGCCAATTTTTTGATTTTTCAATTATCCGATTTCAACATTACAATCAAGTACCCGTTAAGGTTAGGAGATAAATCCAAACGTACAGAAACAACTCTAACCAGAATGGCGCCGATGATGGCGAGCATTGGTCAGAGGGTATTCTACTCTAAATGTTGGAAAGGGAACTCAACGTCAAGTATGTGCTACCCAATCCAATGCGGAGTGAGGGGCAACCATATGACGGAGTGATTACAATAACAATGCTTGAAAAGACAATGGAGAAAGCTGGAAATACTCAACACCCAGAATGTGCTTTCTAACCCAGACTGGGATAGTAGCTACCATAGGGCGGAGGTTAATTAAAACAATATCAACTGCTGAAAGTAAGAAGACTATTACAATCTGATAAAGCAAGAATCTATAATGCTGTCAGTACTACTGCCAGCTTACATTGTAAGAGATGAAATCTTGCTAACAATATAAATCAGCTTATAAGAGAGATGTACAATATTCGTGAACTTAGTTGCTGAGAAGTAAAGATCAACAGAAATAGCAAATCTAGATCCAACCTTGTTTTCCAGACTTGGGCAACCTTCTCTGAAGTCTTCACGTTGCTTTTAAAGAGTTATCACCACCAGCCAAAATAGAAATTGCAGATTTATTCGAACTGCTGTAACAGACCTGCACCTTTCACACAAAAACCAGCAACAAAGGATTCCTTGGAATGCTCGGAACTCACTATTTTCTCATTCAAAAGGCTTGATATCAATTGCAAATAACTAATAGAAGGGAGGCGCTCATACCAAGACCCAAAGACAGACTTAAAATGCAGCAGACATTTAATGCACAAAACCCAAGACCCCTGAAAAGTACGGCCCAGCTGAAAGGGGCGAATTCTCTTTATAAAATATGATCCTTCAAATTAAAATCTACAAATTTGCAACCATGGGCGCCTAGCCAAGAAGGATGGAATGAAACAATACCCACAATGAATTTTTGTGTCTTTTTTGATTTACAAATAAAAATACGGATCTGCTGTAGCAAACTTGAAAAAACCAAAAACATCTAATATGCCAAAAACTAAATCTACTTGGACATATGCAGATTACAATACACAAATCCCAATGCACTCATAAACTAGACTAAAATCACCACTAGTTGTTGTCTTACAAACAAGAAGCGATGCCCGAGCTAGGAGGCCTTCATTCCTCGAAGCAAATCCGCAACCATTTCGGCAGCATAACAATAGCATAGACCAAAGATACCCAAATGAGACCCCAAGGCTGTCTTTTATAAGCTTCTGTTGACCTTCCTTGAAACCCTAACACCTTTTCCAAAGTCAAAACCCTAATCCCACAAAATGGCGTCCTTTTCCAAGCATCATTAATTTTGATTTCATTAAATATTTCACTTAAATAAATGCGCCCTCCTTAAAGCCTAGATTGGACTTTGATAAATTTCAACATAAATTTAATATACCCTCAATGATGGTGCCACCCTTCAAGTCCACCTTTTAAAATAACATTAAGTTATTCGACTAGGCCAAGGTCATAAAATAACATTTAAAATATAATGTTATTTTTAAGTGAAATAATCTCATTTCTCCAAAACTGCATTCTGAAGCCCGAAACTGAATACGCCACTTGAGTCAACTGAAAGGGAAAGTCAACTGCCTGAGACAAACCTGTTAGCTACCAAAAATAGAATTTACTAAAAATAGTAAATTCCTGGAAATGCTCAGAAAGCCGAGCCGAACATACCACTGCGAAGCTCTTTGAAAACCCAGAAAGAATCCGCCACTGAATCCACCAACTCTGAGCAAAGACCTCCTCAAAAATAGGAAACCCTAATTTTATCTTCTGACTAGCCTTCGGGTTTCCAGAAAAAAGCCAACGGTCACTCGACAGATCATGCTCGAGAAGGGGACATTACAAAGTGATTAGTTTTGATGATAATAACCAATTTTTAGGACGATCATGGTAGAAAAATAGGGCAATAGCGGTCTACTTCCCAAATGAAAGCAACTTTTTTCTTGCATAAAATGTCAAAAAAATGAAAGTTGCTATGTTCTTGCAATGACGACTAGAAAATACAATAACAACATCGATATTTTAAGACTATAGAGACCTAGTTCATAAAAGTGATTCTTACAAAAGACGACAGTGACCCAAAACCTACAACTGATCACAAAACTTGATGAAAATTGCTAGATATGGGACCTAAGTCCCACCAAGCGGGCTAATTTATTTAAGCAAGAATTATGGATCAGGATTGTGATCAATGAATCAATCAAATGAAATCAAAACAAAAGGATAAAACCCAACCTACTCATGAAATGTGATTTCCATAGCTATGAATTCAACAAACCAGGTTAGCACAATCAAATTGAAACATAACTGAATTCAAACTACACAATCTTACCATCCCATGTTGGAGTGTATTTGTGTTGATCTTGGTATGTTGGATTTCTTTTCAATAGAAAGGCTCCATGATTTGCAAAACCTTGATAATGATGATGATGATGATGATGATGATGATGATGACCTAGAATGCAAGAATGTTTGCTCAATTTGCTCAAGAATCACACTGACATGACCTTTCCACAAATTCTTCAGATGAATTATGAGAAGGATGAAGGTTATTTTATAGATTTTCTTATTTCAAATGAACCATTTGGATGTAAAGATCAAAGATCAAGAACAATGGTCAATATCTGTTGAAAGAAAATAGATTGAGTAGCTAACTGATATGATCAATCCAATCAAGGTTATTGATTGGATAATCAGTTGAAATTTGATATCTTAATTAGTAGGATTGGAATAATTGGTGGAATTAGCAAATTAGATTGAGTAATTAGTAGATGTGATTTGATCAATCAAAATGTGTGAGTATAATTAATTAACCTTGAGAGGAATGTGCAAGATGAAATTGATTTAATAAATATAAGTTTATTTATTAATAGACCATGTTGAGTGAATAAGTAATGTTTGAGATATAATTAAATAATTAATGTTTATTTAATTAATCAGGAGGAAATAAGGTTAAATAGTGATGACATAGTGAATTAATTAAACAATTCAAGATTATTTAATTAATAGAGGAAAATAGGGTTAAATGGTGGAAATGAGGTTAGAAAAAGGATTAATGATGTAAATGAAGCAAACAATGTAGTTTTAAGATGTGTGATATGTGTTAAGCCATTTTTAGATGTGTACAATTTTTTTAAATGGTTCATCAAAAACATATATTGATTAAAAAGAAAATGAATGATGATAGTTGCATCTATCTATATTCTCTTAGTTATAAAACTATAACTTTATATTAAATAAATAGTCCTCACAATTTTTAAAAATAAAACCTTAATTATGATTAATAAATTATAAAATATAATTTTTACTTTTTAATAAATGAAAACCCTCCATTTCACTTCCATGTAAGAAGATAAAAAATTTGTAGTGGAATGATCATTAAAAGTATGGACACTAACTATCATATAGATAGCCAGTGCTATGTACACCTTGGTGAACAAATTCATTCAATCATAATGAAAAGTAATATAATGTTTGGAATATATATTTTTATCTTAAGATACATGGCAACAAAAAGTTGTGGTAGGTTAGGAAATCTTAATACACTTCAAAACCCTTAATTCTCTTGAATGTTTCTCAAGCTTCCTTTAATCTGTCGAGTCTCCCTTGAGTGTCTTCTCGTGACAATTAGAAGGTAAGGGAAAGGGGCCCATAGTGGGTAGGGGTCTGGGTCCAATGGTGGGTATAAAAGAAGGTTTGAGTGGGCCCCATAGTAGATAGGCTTAATATCTAACAAACTTACACTTAATATTCAATTTCAAAACACTTTTATCCATAAAGTACACAAATTGACAAATCATGTCATGCCACATCAATGCACCAATAATACATGACTTAGTGACCCACTATTGGTCTCACCTTTTTTTTGGGCCTTTTTCGATACCTTGACAAAAAGCATGTTGATGTGGCATTCAAACCAATTTTTATAAGTAGGGGACTTTCCAAATAAGCTGCTGTACAAATTTGGGAGTGATTTGAAATTTTCACATAAGACTTTGAGAAACGCAAAGTTAGGGTGGCCCACTATAGGCCCCTCTCCCTTATATTAATGATAAGGATAAGAAAATGAGTCAAATGGTATCCCAAACATTGAGAGAGACTATTTTCAACGGTAACACTCCTTTTCCATTTGAAATAAACAATGGGCGTAAACAATGGGCCTAAAGCATTGTCATACCTGCAGCAAACATGACAACTATAATTGCCTCCTTGAATAGATACTTTAATGTTTGAAATACACACGTACATATGCATGGACACAAAATTCAAACCCAAGATGAATTGTGAGTTTGAAATTAGGTTCTACCTATACTATAGGTGTCTTGTATTTGTATCAATTTTAGATGTACATTTTAGGAGCGTGCAATAATTCGCTAACAGATGAATGGTTACGTATAGAATTTTTTTATACGACAAATCTGGTTTGTGGATACTGCAGTCATTTGTATTCCATAAGACAACAGTTTTTTAGTAATGTGACTACATGAAAGTGCTATATTACATCTACGAATCATATTGATGCAAAATATTTCAAGCCTTTTCACAAATCCATATGAAATTCGAGTCAACTATGGTTTGTTTTACTCATCAATAGTTCTCCATTAAAAAACTTCCAAGACACGTAGTTATATATCGTACGAAAATGTGAAATTTCTAAATGCAGAGAGGCCTAAGACTTTGAAAATCAGTCACAATTTTAATATTACAAGACTATGGACCATATATTGCTGCTCCTTGATGTTACTTATAAGTACTCTGTATTGACCTCCACATTTGCTTTCTTTCACCAACCGTCTATTATTTCAAACATTTTACGTGGCTTGTCATTGTAAGCCCATTCTAGGGTCATCCCACCTCGTCCTATTACAGACCTGGTAAGGTTGTTCATTTATAGAATGAGACACATTATAGAGGAATGCAAATCTAGCGTGGAATTGTGACTTTGCCCAGGGCACCACGAGTAGCTATGTGAGCGCTCTCTTATCATCTTAGAATGGTCTTGGTACTAGATGCATGTCGAGAAAGTGAGATACTCAAGCTCGACTTTGGAAGCTAATTATAACATCCTCCCAACTCATCCAGACCGAGCCCTAGTAAGTGGTCTCTCATGTAGTCTTTCTCTAAGGTTACTTAGGAGATATACAAAAATTTTGAGCCTTAGATGAGTTTAAATTTAAACAAGTGACACAAGTGTCGAGTTCCTGCCGATAGGTAAAAAGTATCTAGCTATGAGTTAGAAAAAGTAATTAGATAGGAGATAGGAATATAAATGTATTAAATATAGCTAGGAAAGTTTGAAGTAATTTGCAATGGCGCATTAATGCGTGGAATGTTTAGGGTCCATGGGCAACGTGGTCCATAGAGACATGCGAACAGTTAACATGTGTTGATGGATGCATGCAAAATTGCATTTATGGGTACCATGTATACGTGGGATTTTTTATAGATATACCAATGAATACTTGTATTTTTATGTGTGTATGTATACATTTGTGACAAGAAACATTCTTTATGATCTTAATCAGGAAGCAAAAATGTATTATTATTTTGTTTAAAATATTAAATGCAAATAATCTCAAATGTTTGTAACAATGCTTGAGCCATCTATGTATACATGTATGCATGTATACATGTATCCACATGCACATAATGCATAGAAGAGTGAAAAGCATCCTCGGCATCTGAATGAGTCTCAAAGCACGATGAGACTCAACTTGCATTTGCAGTATTAAATGAAAGAAAATAGGAGAAATAAACTACTTATGACCAATGCGCATTTAAAAAAAAAAAATTAATAAACCTTTTGCTCCATAAATTCATTAGTCATTTTAATTCAAACAAAGTTTTGATGTAGGAATATTTCTAAAGCATCAAATATCATTTGCAACAATGTACAAAAGCATGTGTGCAGGCACTAAAGAAAAATGCATTCTTTACATGACCCATCTTTATATGCATGTTGATCCCATAGGCATTAGACAACATGGGCTAACCTATACAGCTCTATCACGAACAAAATCAGTAGAATCATTATTTTTGTTACAACCTTTAACTACAAAAAACTTCAAAGTTAAAGACAAAATACAACTAGAAATGTCTCGTCTCCAGACATGTGCACAATGGCAATTTGATAACCAAAGCACATGTTTAGAAAACAAATCACATATGCTCCTATGTACATTGAACACTCGTAACTTGAAAGCACATGCAAAAGACATTGTCAATGACTATGGCATAATGCAATCTGATATCTTGTGTCTCCAAGAAACACATATGCATCCCTTTGAGCTAAATATCTTGCTGCAATATTTTGATAGCTTCTTTGTACATAACATACATGGCATAGCAACTTTAACCAGGAAACATTTATTCTTGTCAAAAACAAAACAACATGAAACATCAAATATTGAAGCCATCACATCAACAGTAATGCTATCTAACAATGAACTCAATGTTTGTAATATTTATGCAAGACCTGCAACTACCATAGACGAAGTAATTGCAATCTTGCAAATAATTATTGCATCCACAAATTCAGAAAACATGTACATTTTAGGCAATTTTAATGTGGACATGTTTTCAGAAAGCAGAAGCAAAAAAATACTTCACAGTTATATGCAGCAGAACAATATACAATTTATGTTGGACCAACAACACAGCATGGGCAAGTCAGTCATTAACCACATTTGGTCCAACACGACTACAAATATATGCTCTATCTATAAATCAGAAGCATATTGGACTAATCACAATCCAATTTTCCTAAAATTGCATGTTGCCCAATAGACAAATTCAACTTTATAGAACTTATAGCCTTATATCACTTTTATGCTTTGCAATGCCTTTTTCAATGCTATATCCATTATTTGCAGGAGATCTATGGATGAAACTAAAAGACAGTCAAAGCAAATACAAACCACACAAGAAGAATAAGCACAACGGTAAAGCACTCATAGTATTATTCCTTCATACTCATTCACCCAAATCACAAATATTCAAATAACATTGTTCCAATTCTTTGTAGGACACCAAAAGATGTATCAAAAAGACAGGTAAAACAAGTGAAAATTGCACAGGAAGAGTCAGCACAATAGTAAAGTTCTTGGTTCTTCATTGTACCGCCATTTGCCCAGCTTGCTAATATTAAATTAGCATTCAATTGACATTATCCTTGTTCCTTGTAGGACAAGAGTCAAGAAACCTAAGATTGTTTAAAATAGATAATACTAAAAGTAGTTTAAAATACAAATTTATAATCAAAGTATAAGAATGTCTTAAAGCACTATGAAACCCTACTTGCATTTCTCGTATCAAATAGAAGAAAACAATGAAAAGTTACCTCTGGGTAAAAGCAAGAAGTTGAGTACACGAAGAGGGGAAATTTCGGGCAACAAAAAAAATCTCGCAATAAACGCGTATGCGTTTTTAAAAAACGCGTACGCGTTATGGAATGGGTACCCGAACCTAAATCCAAACGCGTACGCGCTCAGGAACGGGTACGCGAGCCTAAAACGCGTACGCGTTACAAACGCATACGCGTTTCATAACGCGTACGCGTTACAAACGCATACGCGTTTCATAACGCGTACGCATTACTAATGCATACGCGTTTCTAAATGCGTACGCGTTATTGAAAAGTATTTATTTTTTTAAATAAACTGCTGGCTTTTCATTTTATCCACTGTTTTTGGCGAATTGAGAGAAGTCAAGCAAGAGCGCGTACACGTTTAGAGGCTGTTGCTGGCTCCTCCCGTCAACACACTTGACCTCTGAGACCTCCAGGTTGGTTGATTTCTGCCCTTTATTGCTTTGTATCTTGTTTTTTTGTTTTTTAATTAGTATTTAAGTTTTTTTTTGTTTAATGCATTTTATTTCAATTTTTAATAGTTTTAAATTGTATTTAAAAAATAAATAACGTTAAATTATAAATTGAAAACTATATTTTATCTAAACCTAAATTGGACATAACTTAGAAATCTAAACCCTAAAACGTAAAACTAGAAACCTCTTAGAAACCTCTCTCCCCTTAGGTGAGCTAAAATTAGAAACCCTAATACAATTTTATCTCTAACCTTAACCCTAACCATAATTTTAACCCTAGCTCTAACCTTAACCATAACCCTAACCCCAAAACTAACTCTAGTTCTTACTCTTACACTAACCTGAACCCTATCCTCAACCCTAACTCATGTTTTAACCTTAACCCCAATCGTAACTCTAATTTTTACCCTTTTCCTAACCATAACCCTAAACCTATGCCCAAAAAATAACTCTAATTTTAACCCAAACCTAACCCTAATTCTAACTCTAACCCTAACCTTAACCCCAATATTAAGCCTAACCCTCACCTTATCCCTAACCCTAACCCTAACCCTAATTATCTATAACCCTAACCCTAACTCCAATCTTAAGCCTAACCCTAAACTTATCCCTAACCCTAACCCCAACCCTAACTCTAATTTGTACACGAATTACAAACCATAGGTTCCAAGAGAGACACTTAAAACTTATAAAAAAATAGGTATTATAGGAGTCACTTGGATAATAATTCAATGTATCTTAATTACTATCCCTATATGGAATTTCTCATGATTGATTTATGAATTTTCATCCATTAACTATATATGGAAATAAATGGGGTTCCCTCCTCTAATCTCTAGTGATAGGAAAATATGGTGTCCAATCTATTCAAGTAAAATTAATGGATAAACAAGAATACCACTCTCAATCTTAGGATTTAATTAAATAGCTATCTTTTAATTTCTTTCCTTTTTACAAGCTCCAAAATAAACCTACATGTACAAACCTTTTTATCAATGCCACTTTAAAATTACATTCTTTATTATATAACACTAGTGGCCCCATAACTAGGGCACTCATAACATACTTAAATATTATAGTCATTTCCCTATTTTATTTTTGTAAGTCCAATGAGAAATAAGAAATATTTTAGGTATCATAAAATTTTATTGAAAAAAGGGTAAGGAGAAAAAGAGGAATTCTAAAAGAATTTTCAAATTCTAAATCAAGGCTAAAGGAGTCAAATGGGCTAATTCTAGGAAGTTGGTTGAATATTTAATCATAAAAAATCCCAAAAGGAGGGAAAAATCAACAAAAAAAATAGTAGAGCAACATGTGACACCCTTTTGAATTCCTAAAACCCCATGTTTTATAGGAAGATGAAGAAGAATTTGAAACCATTCCCCTCATCCCTTAGGAATAATCTATTAAGGAGAAACAATATAGATTAATAGAAAAATATTTGAATCAATGAAAATATATGAGAGAAGCCTTATCTTTTGAAAAATGTTTCAATATGGTAAGAAGTTCCATCTACAAGAAATGAGCAAGGAATATAGAAAGTGAAGAATAGGGAGATAAAAAGTAAGCTAAAAAACTTTATGCACCTAAGTTTGATTGTAGTGACAAGATTTTTCTCAGGCCCAGTTGGAGAAATTAGAGACTTACTTCACCCTCAACCCCATAACCCTAACCCTAACCCTAATTCTATCTCTAATCTTAACCCAAACCCTAATATTAACCCTAACACTAATTTTCACCATAACCCTAATCCCCACCATAACTCCAATTCTTATTGTTACCCTATCCATAACCCTTAATCTAATTTTAACCCAAACACTAACCCTAACCCTAACTCAATCTCTAATCATAACCCTAACCTTAACCATAATTTTATCTCTAACCTTAACCCTAACCATAATTTTAACCCTAGCTCTAACCTTAACCATAACCCTAACCCCAAAACTAACTCTAGTTCTTACTCTTACCCTAACCTGAACCCTATCCTCAACCCTAACTCATGTTTTAACCTTAACCCCAATCGTAACTCTAATTTTTACCCTTTTCCTAACCATAACCCTAAACCTATGCCCAAAAAATAACTCTAATTTTAACCCAAACCTAACCCTAATTCTAACTCTAACCCTAACCTTAACCCCAATATTAAGCCTAACCCTCACCTTATCCCTAACCCTAACCCTAACCCTAATTATCTATAACCCTAACCCTAACTCCAATCTTAAGCCTAACCCTAAACTTATCCCTAACCCTAACCCCAACCCTAACTCTAATTTGTACATGAATTACAAACCATAGGTTCCAAGAGAGACACTTAAAACTTATAAAAAATAGGTATTGTAGGAGTCACTTGGATAATAATTCAATGTATCTTAATTACTATCCCTATATGGAATTTCTCATGATTGATTTATGAATTGTCTTCAATGATTTTCAATATTTTTCATCACTTGTTCTACTAACCTTCTGTTTTTATTCAACTCTCATTTATAGTTCTTAAGTGACTATCGGTTTCTATTCAACTCTCATTTATAATATGAATTTTTAATGCTATGATTTTTTAATGTTATAAATTGAATTTTAATGTTATAAATGAAATATATTTTGAATTTGTGCATGTTCAATGTGATTTTTAAATAACTTTGAAATTGTGTGCATTATTTAATTAGTTTGTTGATATATATTTTTTAATTGTTTAACATGCAGTTGCCATATCATTTCTCGTCCATGGATCCACTTTTCACTTTAGAGGATTTCATGCCTAATCCAGAAATTCCTATAGATCCTGGTGCACACCCCACCCCACCACATGAGGATATGCCTCACTCACCTCCGCATTCTCCACCACCTGAACCCCCACCCCCTCCTCCATTTGACCAAAATCAACTAAGAGACAATATTCGAGCCAACTTAGTTGTGATTCAAGGGAACATAGATCTCATAAAAAATGAGACTAGAATCCCTCCACATCTCGCACGGTTTGCATCTACAATGCAAACTATTGTCGATTCTGTTCGATCTATCGATGCGGACCTAGATAGGTTCCATCAATGGAGAGAAGAGAGGAGACAATTCTATGCAGATGGGCTGTCATATAAAGAAATCAATGACCTAAAAATCACTAAACAAGCTATGTGCCAATATTTTGTGAACCCCCAAACAAACGAACCAATACCACCCACAAAAAAAAGAATTTCAATTTTATGGTGTAGGCACCCGCAGATAGCTGCAAATTTTTGGGAGAGATGGTGGATGGTGTTTGATACTCCACCACATGGCAACAGTGAGGTGCCCTTATATTTTTTGAGAAAGTTATGGGCTGAGTTTGAGTTGGGTAAAAAACCCAACTATTTTGATATGAGGTCATTTCAGGGAGCTGGGCGTGGCATGCCCCAACATAGACTAGGAGCACGTGTCGATCCTCAGCGACGTGCTCCAGTTGCGCCTCTTGTTCCTCCTCCTTCTCCTGGTATTCCCGCTGCATTTCAGCAACAAACCATGTTATCTACACTAGGAGCATTGAGTTCACTTTCAGGACATCTCACTCAGCAGACTACACACGCGGCCACTGAAGTGGCCAATACAGAGCATGGAGGCTCGGGCTATAGGGATACTCAGACATCCACTTCAGGTGAGGCACATGCATCTGGGGCGGGATCATACCTAAATTTACTATATTTTGAGGATCGTCCCACACAGGTATGTTCATCTTTTGAACTTAAATTTAATTCAAGTTTGAAATGTAAAAAATTCATGTAAATAATAACATCAAACTATATATATAATATAATATTAATTCAATAATTTTGTGTTTGGTGTATAGACACATGATGACGTGATGCCCGAAACTCAATATCATCATCGTGTGTATATGTCGAGTGCTGTAGATTTGGGCTCACCTTTTCAACAGGTACTTGAACCAAAATATATTAAATAATTTGTGTGTCCATATATATATATAATTTAATTTGAATTTGTACACATGTGTGAATTGATATATTATATCTAGATGCAGGGAAGTCATACTATTCCTAGTATTGACGAGCCACAAGTTACAGTGGTGAGCGCTCCTGAGACATCATCAGCTCAGGTGCGTGCTTTCAAAAGTTTGTTAAGTTTAAATTAAATACACATCATAGATCTAATTTAATTTTTACATTTACATACACATGTGTGAATGATCTATATGAACTGTTGTACATCTATATGTAGGGATTTGATGAGATAACCATGGCGGGCCGCGCACCTGAGACATCATTGACATCTATTCATGGGCAATCTCAGGTGCGTGATCATGAGGTCATATCATTCGAGGTTGTAAACTTTACTTTAAATCTCCTATACAATTTTTACGAACATTATATATATATATATATATTCAAGGTTTTCACATATTGTTTGCTTTATATGAATATGCAGGATATAGTGGATCAGGCATTTGCATCTTCTCAACAGACAGTTATGTTACCTGTTGAAGAAAATGTGCCAGTTGATTCACATGACCATATGGTAATTTATGCATACTAGAAATCATTTTTAATATATTTAGTCGATATTTAATTAGTTTTTTTATCTAAAAGTTTATATTTTCAATTTTAAATATGTTTAATTATATCAAAATTTCTAAATAAATTTAAATCTAATTTCGAGTTTCTTGAACTCTTTTACAGCATGATGCAGGTACATCTAGTCAACGTGGAACAAAGAGGAGACTTGATTTAACTGATCAGCCTGAGAGTTAGATAGTTTTATATTTTATGGACTACAAACCTCTAGTTTCATTTCAATATATGTGTTGGACTTGACATATAAATTTTATGGACTATGTAGATCTCTAGTTTTATTTTGAACATGTTATTATCATATATGTGTGTTTATTTATATCAGTTGAATTTAATATGATGATTATATATGCAGTCAATTATGAGATCATGTTATGTTCATTTTCATAATTATATGCATTTATATACATATCTATATATTTATATTTTATCAAATTTTCAAGTAATACATGCACTATATAATAATTCTTATCTAGAATCAAATTTCATCTATATATAACTTATTAGATGGTTAGGTGACAAATTAAAACATTCCTTAAATAGTTTCTTAAATCATATTCATAATAAATTAAGGGCAAGTAATTCTAACTATTTTCCAATTACATAGCAAATATTTGAATCAATAAACAAAAAACCATCTCCTTGTATGTATATTTAATGTATAATCTATACAATTGAATAATTATATAAAATGTGGTAAATAGAAGACACATGAAATATGTATAATCTATACAATTTGAATAAGATATTTAAAAAGTGACATCGAACAAACATATATAATGTACATCAAGAAGTTTAATGTACAACTATATAACATGATGAAACATATATGTGCATGTAGATACAATTAAAGCTTATCAACTTTTAGGTGAATACCAAAAATTGATATTTACATAGTCTCCAGATAAAATAGTTTTTTAGTTCAGCAATCACATTGTAGACCGACTTGATGAGAACTTGCAAAAATAATTAATGTAAGTAACTACAATTTTTACGAGTCATTTAAGTAAAAAATTCATGCAAGAAAAGAATTGCATATATTAAATTCCATACAAATTCAAATGATGTTAGCCATAGGATGGATTAAGGGGACCTAAGAGGTTGGATTAGGGGG